>JASSKH010000020.1:10404743-10457446 GCA_031763025.1 Macrocystis pyrifera | reverse complement strand
CAAAAGATACCAAGCCGTGGAGGTTTCAGTGTAATCGCATGTGTGAGTGGAGCAGTGGCCGGGGATCCTGTGTGATGTCCCCTAGCCACCTGGCTCGTGGTCCGATGAGGATCACTCCGTGATAATACAAGCTCTAAGAACAAGACTTACTGAGTGCGAGGCCAGCGAGACTGGTGGAGTCCCTCGCTGGAAGCCCTCTTGCTGATATCATCTGGCAGAGGCCATAGTAGTTACGAAACCAATTTCATTGTTTCGTGTAAAAAATCATACCTAGCACTTTCGGGTTTGCTCCCACCAGTATATACCAGCGCAGTCCCACCAGTCTAGGATTCCCTATACTGATATGGAGCGGTAGCGACCCACCAGTGTACAAGCGCAGTCCCACCAGTGTAGGATTCCCTAGACTAATTTGGAGCGGTCGCGACCCACCAGTACGCCAGCGCAGTCCCACCGATCTAGGATTCCCTAGACTGATGCGGAGCGGTAGCGACCCACCACTACGCCAGCGCAGTACCATCAGCATAGGATTCCCTGCACTAATTTGCAGCGGTAGCGACCCACCTATGTACCAGCACTGTGGCTCTGTGCCCTGTTTGATGTGTGCTGTTTAACTAGAATTAGCTGATAACGCGCCCCTTTCTCACGCATTAAATTCAGCCCGGGTCTGGTTTCTTGTGTCTTGTTATGTCTCCAGCCCATATATACTGTTCCTTGACGGAGGCAAACTATTGCTGGTGCTGTACGTTTTCGGGCATATCGGCATACGTGCTGCATGTGTTGTTGTATATATAAGACGATTAACAGCTGAGCTGCACCTAGTATGCATACGTACTGCAGTAGTAGTAGTTTAGCAGGACAGGATGGCACAAAAGAAAACGAGCAATGTGAATGGTACGCTGACATAAACAAATACACACATCACGCATCAAATACCCAGAGCGTGCAGGCCACTGGGCAAACACAAACAGCAAGCACACGGGATACGGCAAATAGCACCCAGCACAGGGAGCGCACACCCAATGCACAGCACACACCAAACAGGACACAGAGCCAATGCGTTGGTACACTGGTGGGTAGCTACCACTCCAAACCACTGCGGGGAATCCCAGACTCATGATACCGCCTTAGGTACTGGTTGGTTGCTACAGCTCAAAATGAGTGTAGGAAAGCGTAGGATAATGGCACTGCGCTCGTATACTGGTGGGTCGCTACCGCTCCAAGTCAGTATACGGAATCCTAGGCTGTGGTGGTACTTCGCTGGTACATTGGTGGGTCGCTACCGCTCCAAATCAGTGTAGAGAATCTTAGGCTGGTGGGACTGCGCTGGTATACTGGAGAGTTACTACCTCTCCAAATCAGTGTAAGGAATCCTAGACTAGTGGTATTGCGCTGGTATAGACTGGTGGGAACCAACCCGAAAGTGTTAAGTCATGATTTCAAACAATGTAAAATCTCCGTGTCAGAGTTTTTTAGATCGAAACTTGCATCCCTGTAGGACTAATGAATCGGCACAAACACTGGTTGTGCTGGATGTCGCCGACTAGAAAAACCTGTTGCTTGTGAGTGTAATATTTACAGATCTTGACACTGCTGAATGTGGTAAACCTATTTTAGGTGCGTGCATGGTTTGCACTTGCGGACTTGAAGCCGTCTAGCAGTCGAGCTTTTGATACCCACGTGGGTATCGAGGCTGAGAAGGGTGAGTTGTTATCGTGTGTGCGTGTGTCCTATCCAACTGTTTATTTGTGTCCGTCGACATTCAACACAACTAGTTTCCGTGTCGATTCATGGGCTTGAGTAGAAAAAATTGCGCATCCACGCTCCGTCTGTTATGTGTGTTGTCTCCACGCCAAGGTCCCATTTCTGCCCCATTTAGTCGCTAAACTCAGAGTCCGTCTTTATTCTTCGATGTGGAGAGATGCTAACTATGTGGTGACATACTGAGAAGAGAAGAGACCCCCAAAAAAATGCAAGTTGATGCGGAAAGCCAACGAAATACCAACGCACAGCATACGAAAACGAAACAACGCAAGCCCGACCAGAAAATATCAGTAAACCTACAAGAGGGGAAAAACAAAAGGATGCTGAAATTTAACAGAAGACAAGTGGTACACACCGTACATGCTTGAGGGGAACAGATAGCTGCTGCACACACGAAGCAACACGGATTAGAGGAAGATGCCGTCATAGATTATGGCTGGTGCCCGGAAAGCTTCTATTTTTGACAAGTCGTTTGTCTTGAGTTTGTGTGTATTTGCGGTTATAGCGGTTATAGTATTACAGTACTACGGGGGACCACGTGGACCCAGACCAACCCAGCCCCAGGCCTGACCCTAACCCGAACCCCAAGCCGAACCCTTCGGGGGGGGGGTCGAGGTCAACAGAAGCAGTCACGCGGCTCCGCCGCGTGTTTTGGTGGCATTTTCCCAACAAAACGCTGGGCGGCCGAAATACCCGCCTTAGCCAATAGGACCCGCATCCTGCACAAATTTTAGTGAAGGGTGCAGCTGCACATACTGTAGGTCGAGTGCCTTCCCGGTGAGTTGCTCGCGATACCGGAATCAGGCGGCACCCTTTGCTGCGCTCGTATTTGTCTTCCAGGCGAGCGGCGAGCTGCCACTAAACACCCTCAACCCTTAGAGCACTGCGCTGCCGTGTCTAATTCTGAGTGTCTAGTCAAATTCTGAGTGTTTAGTCTCCTTTAGCCACGAAAGTGTTAAACTTACGGTAATTTATTTGGCTGACTTGACGTTGTAGGCCGGGTGACCCTTTCGTTCTGTATTTTTAATTAATATTACTATTACGGGGGTCCATAGTTAACATGACCTATGGTGTACATAACAACCTATATATTTCACTATTTTTACTAACAAAATTTGGTCCCGTTAACTATGGACCCCTGTAATAGTACTGCATCCTTTTTTGTTTCAAGACATGCAACGTGGAATTGGTCGGTGAGCCTTACATGCAGCAATGTTAAAGCCCTTGAGAACGGCAAACACGTTTTTACGGAGACGAAAAAAAATTAGGTAGTAAATAAGAGCAAATGTTGTTGGTAAAAATATGTAAACATATAGTTTTTTGTGTGTACCCTAGGTCCTATTCACTATGTTCCCCCGTAATAGTTTTTCCTCGTTTCTCGGAAAGTGTGAAAATATTTTTATTGTGGAAGGCGGAGTGGACCGCTCCTTCACCGAAGTCTGATATTTCTTTTATGGTCAAAACCAACAACAGCAGACATCACGAATGAAAATGGCAGATTTCGCATCTTCCACTGCGACTGCGGCAACTACCGCACCGCGAGTCCAGAATGCATCAGTATAGTGTTTCGACTGCCAGCGTTGCGGCCGGACCAGGCGGGCAGTGTTTCTGTGTGGTCTTCTTTGTGGATGTTCAGTCGGGTCTGTGGTCCTGACTTCGTGATTCCAGCTACACCCAGCTTCTTTTCTTTCGGGTGGGGTACGAGCAGTATAAGGTTGTTTGTTGGGAGGCCACCTCGCCCCTCACGAATACGAAGCTATCACATCTTCCACACGATCAAACATTGGCATTATTCCCCTCGCACACTAAACGCGTAGGGGGGTGGTGTCGGAATCTGTGTAGTATTGTGACCAGTGTTGTGCAGTAGTGCGCCCGCTCGCTTCTCTGGTACTAGGTAGTCCACCCGCTACGGTACATTTGTTTTTTTTTTTGCAAGATCCCAACCTGGGTTTTTGGCGACTACGTTGTCACCACTTTCTTCTTTCTGGTTAGAATATAGGGGAAACTACAGTATGTTATCATGTGTAAACGGTCGTTTTACTTTTTTTATGCTTAATCTGCGTGAACACCCCTACAGCGCTATATATAACCATAGTTACGAAGGTTCTGCTGCGTGAGTCCCTAGCGGCAGCTATTCTATCTCAATGAGTGGGCTCAGTTATCGTTGCCGAAGTCGAGGGGCTATGTAGGTGCTCTAACGCGGCGCAACTCGTTTACTCTTCTGCAGGTGAAGATCGAGGCGGCTATACTCTTGGGTGACTCGACGGCGCTTGCAGCAGTTTCTCCGGCAAAGTTTCGGTGGTCATGAAATCAACGTTCAGCACCTTCGTTGGAACATTGATGGCTCTGAGCATGGCAGTGAATGCCACATCTTTGGATGTTACGGATGAACCAAGTGGCACGCTCGTCGTCCCAAAAACAGTTGTTAGTTCCACCATGCGTCTCGTTTTTGTGGTTGGACTTGAGGGTACGGGACACCACTGCGTTGGCCAGGTCCTGGACAACATGTTCAAGACCAATCCAGACCTGGTAAAAATCTCCAACAAGAAACATGACGCCGTGGGTGACTTGTACACCATTAACTATTCAATGGGGCGATCTGCACACCACTACAGCACGACACTGAGCCGGGCAAAGGATAATATGCGTAAACTCGCGCAGCGCGGGGCGACACTGCAATTGCCAGGGACGGTAGTGCACACGCTTGGCGCACACCGTTTTCACTCGTATCCCAGTGGCACTGGTCCAAATAAGGCACTGAGGTACTTGGATCTGCGACTGCTGGCGGAGGTAGCGGAAGAAGAGGGGGTAGATCTGCGAGTGCTATACCTACGGCGACCTGTCAAGGATATCATAATTGCTAACACCATTCATAGGGAATTCCAAACGTGAGTGAGGCACACGGCATCGTTATGGTCCTGGCCCAGATTTCAATTTCCTCAAAATCAATTCGTTCCGTCATAATTCTGCAAACGCCCAGACCTATGGTATGGGCTAGACCGGAAGTGTAGCTATAATATCCGACACCAATGAGCTAGTCCGCTCACCCCAAACCAGGCCTATACCGATATCTCCCGTCTTCAGAGACCTGGACAGGGCGGGGTGAGGTTCGTTCACAAAAACTATTCAATTTTGAAGTATGAGATAATTTGTGTGGTTCCAATATGTCAGATCATAGGTTAGTTCTGATTTACGCGCCACGGGTGCGTACATTTTTTTTGTGACGGGTGCGCTAGTGGCACCAGTGTGTTAAGTTCAAGTGGCCAGTGAAGACCACAGTACACGATATTCGCACCAGTTTGGTATATGTACACCCAAGTGCTTGGCTTAAATAAAACATATGGTAGTCTAGACTTGATAATACCGTAGATGTTTTGGTGGTTGCGTCACACGACAAAATGTGGATTGAACGTAGTTGAGATAAGTTGTTTGTCCGTGCGGCTTAAAACACGCCCAAACCAAAGGTTGCCGATCGCCTTTCCCGTATTCTGTCTTTCAACGTTTGATAGGACATTGCTGCGCTACAGAGGTTGTGTTTGCATCGTGATGTTATTTACGGCCAATGTCTAATTAACAATATAACATGTTTCTTGGTACTATCGTCTAACAATGGTTGCGGTAGACGCACAAACCACACCCCGACTAAGGTTTTGGAATCTGGGCGTTGGGCAAATTTTATACGTCACGGGACAGCTTACGCGGACTTTAATTGCGCGCCGCGCAATGTATGCAAAACCCCTGTGTTGGCAGATACTGGAGCGATGTATAGTCATTCCCAGCGACTAGAGCCAACCTTTATGAGAATCCTCGGCAGACATCGATCGACAAAACCAACGACACCGTCATGAAATCAGAACGGAACGCGCTGGTTAAGGTTTCCGACCCAGCCTAGTGTCACAGTGCTCACACCTCGGTCGGTGATATGTGGCGTGGGCTGACCAGGCGTCTGATAAAATCACATTTTGGCACTGGTCTGTAGAAGACAGAGGACAAAAAATCTCTACCCCACACCGATGGCAAAAAATAGACAATTTCTCAGGTTTGACATCGATCGACAAACCCAACGATTACGTCACGAACTCTGAATGAAGTGCGCTGGTTAGAGGCTCCGACCCACACTAGTATCACAGTTCTCACACCTCGGTCGGTGATATGTGGCGTGGGTGGGCCAGGCGTCTACTAAAGACATATTTGGCAGCTGGTATGTAGAAAACAGACGACAAAAACTCTCGATTCCTCTCCGTTGGCACGAAACAGAACTTTTTGAAAGCTCTGACGAAGAGCATAGGACGCCGCGGCCAACCTCTCGCCCCCTAGACCACGGATTCCAATTGTACCTCCCAGGCCATAATTTAAACTCATTGGCCTTGCCCGGTACCAAGTTCGTTGACCATGGGTGGAGTATATGTCGAGATCGAAGGTCAATCGTCGCGTGACTGCGGGTGTGCGAGCTGCGAGCTGTGACTTTCTTCTTCTAGTTTCTAGTTTGTGTGCGGCGTGATTTCACGTGGTTCCCGTGGTTCCCGTTAATACAGCGATTTTATTGGAAGATGGCTCCCGTCGTTCGCGTTATTTCAGCCATTTGATTGGAAGATAGCTGGCGTCAACTGCCCCGTGTTATTTTAGACTTGCCGTAGATACCCTCGCGCAATTGATTTATGTGGGTGTCTACACAGTAATGAACTGCTTCGATGCCGTCTTAGATATTGCGAGTGAATGAGCTACATATGACCACTCAGGTTGGTTATCGTGTTCGCGATTTATTTGACCTAAAAACCATTGTGTGTCACAGTGTACATGTTGCCTAGCTCCCCGAGTGAATTAAAAATGTAGTAAGGCTTCCGTATTTTCACGTTGCTCTATAGTACAACTCAAGTATTGTATGCAATGGTCAATATAACGCACCAACGGTTTAATGACAAATATGAACGCTGTGTTTTCGTAGAGCTCCATACCAACATCCTTTGTGCCTTTGATGCTGCCCGGTCGCTCTACAACGAATGGGCCGGATACTGTAAATTGTGGCAGGCATCTACATGACAACGAACCATCGACGCCGGAGAAGAAGTACATGAAGTACATGCAAATCTTGATGACAGATATCGCCGTGGTTCACTCGTTGCTCGCGGAACTGGGCTCGGAATTCGTGGTGTGTCACGACTTTGATCATCTTGGCGACGTCGACCGGTCCACTGCAGTCTCGGATATTCTGGCACCGAATAGAAAGTTGGCTACACTGCTGACTAAATCGTTTGTCGAAATAGCGGGTGCTCCGCGCGCTCCATCCAACGAGTCGCTACTGTATAAGGGTGCGGATGTGGTGGCAGCACGCCTTCAGCGAAAATTTGACACATTTGAGTCGAAAATATGCCGTGGCACGAGAAAGGAATAGTACAAATGTGGTTTCTCCTTTGAGATACTCCTCGTTGTTGGACGGACTGGTTGTAGAGGTGTGTGACCACTTATTGTACTGCAGTTTTACGCTTTCCGATGAACTACTGTAGTAAAGCAAGAGCTGACCCGAAAACGACAGGACTAAGGATTGATGCTGCCGAAAACGTCAAGGTGGTTGCGCGGTAGCGTTTGTCAATCATACAGTTTGACGCATGCTTCAAACAAATTAAACTTCTCTTCACTTCGCAGATGGCCGGAATCACCCGGAGTATACACCTGGAAAATGATACTGCTTCAACAGGATATCAAAGCTCTCGCTCGATTCGGTAGTATTTATTCGTATTATCATTCGAATAATATCACCACGGCGTGTTTATGGGACAGGTAGCAATACGAATCGGATTATTAGACACGCTACAAAAGGGAATGACAGTGTTCTTGCAGCTTATCAAAGCGATACCAGAAAAACGTTAGAGATAGTTCGTGGTCGGTTGCGTTTCTTGCGTCTAATAAGCTGTATGAAACAAATAGTCTTGCGGTGCCACTGCCTCTCGAGGACCGGTGCAATAGTTTCACCTTGTACCACAGAGTACATGTTTGTGATCAAAGTATTCCAAAGGGTGCTACAGTCTTACGGTAAACGAGTCAGCCCAGACGGACATTACGGGCTTCAAAGGTGGGCAGACACCGACGAGAAGTCGCTTTCCCGACGTGAAAGTCAGGATACTTAAAGTGGAAGAGTGTCTCAATAAGATATTGGGTTTTGTACTGTATGGTATGGCGGTTTACTTGGATAAAAAAACGTCAGTACGGACACCTTCGACGCGCCTGTGCTGTGAGATTATATTTCATTCTGTTATGCTCTACCCGAACGTGTGTCCAGCGCTAGTTAGTGCATGCTCTTCTGCAGCAGCGCCGTCACTACTGCATGATCTACTGCTGTAGTATCGACAGGTTCTGAGCCTCGCGGTCGCGGTGATTCAGAGTCATCAGTGTCCTCCCCTTTCCGAAATCAGGCGTGACGCCAAAAAAGGTTGAATGGAACTCTTAAGAAAAAGCTTAATGGGGACTTACACTGTTGGCATTTCATGCAGTAGTTGTTGATAGAATTTAGTTGTGTTTAAAGTTTGTAAGGGGAGTCTGCTGTACTCATCACGGAGAGTTAGATTACGCGAATACTAGGTATGAAGCAGTAATTGAGAAGACACGTCAGGATATTTGAAGTGCAAGAACGACTCAACAGGATATTGGATTTTGTACTGTATGGTATAGGGGTTTACTTGCATGTGAGATCGCTAGTACAGGCAGCTTCGACGCGCCTGTGCTGTGAAGTAACAATTTACTCTGCTTTTTCTCTACCCGAACCTCTGCCCAGCGCTAACTACTGCATGTTCTTCTGCCGCAAGGCCGTCACTACAGCATGCTCTACTGCTGCAGTATCGACGAAAGAAACTATGGCACGATACATCGTTGCGACGTCGATTGACGGCGACCACACCATGCCGCCCAGATATGCCCGCACACACAATGCAAAGCGCCTACAGTCTGCGAGCTCGCCTGCAGCGTGTCTCTTGGCGTCCAACAAAAGGGCACGACTCTATCACGCGCTCCGAAGTATTCTCAGTTTGTAGAACTGAGTCTCTGTTTTGGTAATTGCAATCTTGTCTGTCTGTCTGACCGCACCCACAAGGAAACTCCAATCCTCGCAAAATCTGGTCCCAAACCGCCCCCGACGTTGACGTGTATACCGCGCACTTAGATAGCGGACACACTTGCAAGCAGCCTGGGCCAACTTTCAGGTTCAACGGAGCCCTGCGCCTTGAGCTACGAGACTCAGCCTCACCGGGGGGGACAGTCGCTTGTAGACACTCGTGCCAGAGTCGGTACGAGCAACGAAATATTTCGCAAATTGGCTACAGCGCATCGATCGCAACAAAAGTGGGATCACCTTGAAGAACAATGGCTCGCTCAACGTGGTTGGCTAACGGCGTTTTTGAGGTCGTTGTCCGCCGCGCGCAAACGGCCGTGCAAGGTTGCTTATGGCTGCATTGTCTTGACCCATGGGGTTTGCAATATATTCGGTGACGTTTTTCGGCAGGGTCGCTTCCTGCCCTACAGTAAATCGGAGTATAATTATCAAATACCTGGTACCTGGTAGCCTGGTAGGCAGCAACAGCGACAGCATCTGATATCAGCAAACTACTGTGACAGGGGACCATAGTAGTAGGACCAAATATTTCTAGTCAAAATAGGGAAGTATATAGGTATTTGTGTGTACCGTAGGTCCTATTTACTACCGGTAAGTTGTCTGTACAGACGGTTTCTGCGCTGTGACGTATTTAGAACTGCGAAAACCGATGGAATCGATCCCAATCCTGTCGTACTGGTGGTGCAGGTGCTCGTGCCGCTGAGGTGCCCTGCGACTGTTAGCACCTCAATTGAAACGGAAGTGTTGTTCCTGTGTCCCCGGGGTCGTCCCTGGTTTGTTGTGTGCCCGGAGTCTCCGCCGACTGGCAGCAGTTGTCACCTGCTCCGGTCCTGCTGGCCGGGTATCTGACGTTAGAGGACACCCAGTGTACGTGCCTCTTATCCTAGACACAGAATCTGACGACTTGGGTGATCAGCTTTTCGTATCGAAAAATGGCAAGCTCTCTGAATTCAAGATGATGTCCACGACAACAAACAGCAGCAGAACGATCGATGAGTATAGGATGGTGACACAACTGAATAGCGTCGTTGCGCGACGCGCGGTTAGCGGGCGGCGCATCTCTCCGTGTCCAGACCACAGTCGCCTGGCGCGGGTTTGGGCCTAGAGACCAAGAGAAGCGCACTCGTCGCACACCGCTCGGTGGATACGTACTTACTCGTAGACTACAGCAGCGGTACCGCAGCAGCAGCAGCAGCAGCAGCAGCAGCAGCAAATAAATGGACCTGAATTTCAAATAAATTAATTCGTACTGAAAATAGAAGTACCGCCGGCAAGCTCTTGCCCCCTAGAGCATGCATCCAGCTCATGTCATCTATGCTAATTGATCTTGACCGCCACCGCGCGGGTTGCCCGTGGGCTGAGTCTCTGTCGAGATCGACCGTCTATCGCGTATCGTCGCACCAGCTGAAATACTTAAACTTTTCGCCTTTATTTGTTTCTTGCCATCCTCGTCGTATGTATGTTTCGGTACGCGCAAAAGTTGAACATACGTCAATCTATCGAATGTGTAATAACACACCGGCTTTTTCAGGTTTGGGAGGATACCGTAGGACGCCGGCGGCAAGCTCTTGCCCCCTAGAGCATGCATCCACCTCAGTTCTCATTTCGCCAACAAACATCTCTTTCGCGGTACAGAGATCTCTTGTCAATCTGCCGTTTACTTGTTGTAATAAACAGCCTACATGTTTTGCTTTGGCCAAGAGAGCGTCGTCAGCTTTCTGACTGATTGTTGGAGATCTCTCCCCGATCATGTTTCGTTTTTCATTGGCCAACAGTAGTCTTGTATTTAGCCCTGCAACCCCAATTACATCTCAATGATATCGATCCCATTGCTGTGGTACTGGTGCCCTGCTCGTTCCGTCTTCGTGTGCTGATGCTGGATATATGTCCCCGCCGAGTACTATAACAAGTGGTACCGATAGTCAACAAGTAGACGCTCTGCCTGAGCCAAACACAGCACTCTGGGGTTCCGTTTGTACTGGTCCCGACTGGCCTCTCCCGTCACTCTCAACGACTCCACCTGCGACTTCACAAAGAAAGAGGCAAGCAAACTGAGAACAGCGCTCGAATGCATTTCATCGAGGGCAATAACAATATCAAACGTAGGTCTTTAAAATGGGGAATGTGCAGTGTGTACAGATACGGCAACAGAAGCTGCAAGGGCTCAACCCCCAACTGCCGCACCGAGTGCGTGCCTTGGTGGTAATGCAAACCAAAATTAAAGCACTACCACCAGGGTACGCTTGCCATCACGAGGCCGTAGTGCCGTGCCCACTGCCTTGGAAAAACCATGTACGTTCTACAAGGCCGGAACGTCTCTTGTGAGCCCCTGCCCTGCCCCGTGTTTGCACCAACGTTTCACCATGATAGCAGAGCTGCCTTCGACATAGCCACCCCCTCTGTTCTTCGGAAATATCCCTTGAACAGGATATTTTCGGGCTTAAAGATGAAAGATTACTTCAGGATGAAACGTAGAAATAGAGAAATAGATGAAAAGATACCAAGGAAACATTTTTTGTCGTCCTTTTTTTAGGGTGGGTAGAAGTCACCACAAAGCACCACCTCGCGAATTTTGGGTGTCATACGCTCTCGCATCGCCTTTCAGACCTATGCCAATGACAACGCGAAGTTCAAAAGTTTTCTTTCAAAAATATTGCTTTATAAAAACAGCCGAAAATATCCTCGTACCGCCGCTGTGGGAAAAAAGGGAAAACATATTTGAATTTTCCTTCTTTTTTTTCTAACGGCTGCGGGCGACCCAATTTGTATTCTCTCGTTGCAATTTGTCAACACACTGATAAAGATCAGCTCGTGCGACGATAGATGCTCGATCTCGATATAGACTCAGCCCACGGCCAACCCGCTTGGTGTCGGGAAAGGCCAACGAGTATAGATGGCGGCATCGAAGATAGAAAGTGGATAAATGCTCTATGGGGCGAGAGCTTGCCGGCGGCGTCCTGCGGTATCCTCCCAAACCTGAAAAAAAAACTGTTTTTTGCCATTCGAGGGGGATCGAGAAATCTTGTCTTCTGTTTGGTACACACCAGCGGCGAATGGTTTTTTTATCGTACTCCTGGCCAGCGCCCGCCACACGTCACTGGCCATTGTGTGAAGACGGTGACCCAAGGGTGGGTCGGAGCCCCTAACGAGCGCACTCTGTTCAGAATTCATGACTCATTCGTTGGTTTTGTCGATCGATGTCGGTCGAGGACTCGGAATCTCGCCGCTTCGAACCAAAGATCGGCCTGAGTTTTTCTCAAGCCGATATTGGCCCAACATCGGCCCCATATTTGCTTTTTTTTCGGGCTTTTCCAAATGTTGGGAACTTGTTTTTTTGTCTAAATATGCCCATAGGAAGCGTGTTCTAAAACATTTTGGCGGGTATCTTTGGAATTCATTTTTTTTGTTGATAGTTCGCGTTCCCATTGGCGTAGGTCTCACCACTGCAAAAACGAAAAATCGAATTTCTTATCCGCACCGAGAACGGCGGAAATAGTTGAAAACCCGTTTGCGACAGTGAGCGGCGACGGTGGGTCCTAGGACCCCAAAAAAATGTGAGGTGGTGCCTCGTGGTGATATCTACCCGTCCCAGAAATGAAAAAATAAAAGTTGGCTTCCTCGGTATTTTTTTAGAAATTTCCATTTTTTTCGCCTTTCATCCTGAAGTAATCTTTTATCCTGCAGTCCGAAGATATCCTGTTCTTGCCTACCAAACAAGCTTTACAACCGATAGCTAGCACCACCCCGGGAAATGGGTCAGATTCGCCGTCCGACAAATATTCTCGGTTTCTAAAACGGTGTCTCCTTTTTGGTAATTGCACACCTGTCTGTCTGGGCGGAGTCACAAGGAAATTCCAATCCTCGCAAACTCTTGTCTCAAACCGGTCCCGACGTTAACGTGTGTCCCGCGCGACTCGGTAGCGGAAACGAATACAAGCAGTCTCGGTCAACCTTCGGATTCAACGGAGCCCTGCGCTCTGAGCTACACGACGGTACGAAAAAGCGCGGAAGGAAAAAATATCTCCGTCTCCTCTCATGTAATATTTTTCTGCCTGATTCAAATACCTTGCACCGGTAAAAAAAAAACAAACGAACAGTAGAGCTTCTCTCTTAGCCTGGTACGCCGCCCGGCCCGCTCTCTCGCGACCACCTCACCACCGACTCGGTCCGTGTAAAGCTTTCCTCCCTCTCTGCCACAGTGAACCCCGTCGCCCGCCTCGCGAGAAGCCCGGTGCTCACCGTGACCCTTGTTTGCCAACTCGACAAAGTTGGTGCTCAGACTGATTCCCTCTCTGTTCGAGCTTTGGTTTGGTCGCAAAAATAGGCACCGCTTGAATATTATTTATCAAAAATATCATTTTATCTCGTATATGGTACAAACAGAGGCTCACAACGAGGCCAGGCAGAGCCCATTCGTGCTGTCTGCGTGTCTCGAGGCACACACGACGGCTAGCCACGAAAACGGCGACCGTGCTCATTGCACCCCCCCCTCTACCCGCTAGCACACGCTGACATCCGCGACGGCGCCGGGTTAGCCCGTGGTGCCGTGCTCTGAGTACACGCACGCACATGAAACGAAATATAAAGTCTTTTAAAACATGAGGTACGTTTGACTCGTACCTGTTCACATGAACACGAGCACAAGAAGGCGCGTGTCTTCACAAACGCAGTTGTTGTTCGTAATTAAAGCTATACCGGGACATTGCTTTTTACCATTAAAAGGTACACCTTGACAGAAAACGTCATATAACTTGAGTTTAGTGTGCACTGATCACCTCGTTTTACGTTTTCGTACCGTAAACTGGCAAAAATATTGAACGTGTACCGTTTTTTGTCATTTTGGCAAGTGAGACGGACGAACATGATTTTTTTGCCATAAAAACGGTATACCTTGACAGAAAACGTCATCTAAATAGGGTTTGATGTGCCATGATTTCCTGGTCAGAAGATTTTGTACCGTAAAATGGCAAAAACGCACGGGTGCACCGTTTTTTTGTCGTTTTGTCAGTTAGAACAGGAAATAAATTCGATTCTAGATAATCCCACGTAAACCTAGCGATGTTTCTCAAAATCCATATGATTAACTGCAGAGGCCGTTGTTATTGTCCAATTTTTAACACCAGACTCATACTACTATTAATGATACTGCTGTTGTTGTGAAGGCGTTGTCTACTGAGCTATAGGGGTAAAATATCGATCGAGTACCCAGCCCAGGGTATTCCGTATATCACTCTCCCCCCCTCTGAACGGCGGGATCTTTGGGGTGTTTGGACTCTATACGTCTGTAGGCTGACCTACCCGCTTCGTTTCATTACCTGGGGAACCAGGGAGATGTGTTCATTTGTTTTTTATAGGCACGCGCAAGCGTTACTGTAGAAAAAAATTTCGAAGTGGGGTTCGAACCCTTGATCTGGACGACGTCAAAAGTGAAGGTATAACCTACTGAGATATAGGGGTAAAAGATCGATCTTGATCGGGCCGGGGTCGTCCAGGAACTGCATGACGAAGGAGCCGCCAGGTGAAGGTTCCGGCGGAGTTCCTGAAGAGGCGTCCTGGGATGAGCGGTGAGCGATCTTGCCCAGCCACCAGAGACCGTCGCGCGCCTTGTACCATACGTGTGCTCCGCAGGGGAGGATGGTGGTGCTGAAGTTGTGAGGACAAAGGCTGCGAGAGACCAAGGCCTAGCCGGTGGCGAGGAAAACTTATCCTTGAGATCGTGCCAGTTCGTGGTGAGCGGCGCTGATGCGCATCTGGCTGTAGAGGCGGTTCGTCTGGCGGTGCTGTTGGTGATCGTGACCAGTAGAGCAGGATGTGGCGCCGGAAGTGTTGGAGGTCCATCTCGCCTTCGCAAGAGCGGCTGAGAAGTCCAGCCCAGTGAGTCTCGTACCAAATGGCGATGACCCCGCCGCGGCCGCGTACGAGTTGATGGCCAGTGATCTGCTCGACCTCGAGGCGTTCCGGTGGAGGAGTGACGTCGTCGACGGGACGTGGTAACGTGGGGACTTGGCGGAAGAAGCTATGAGCACGTATGTAGTGATGTCCGCTTGCAGATGTTTGGGGATGTCCCTGGTGTCGTCGGGGTTCCGGCTAGGCTCGCATCGTTGGACGGAGACGCGTGGCTTGGAGTCCCGTCTCTGAGGGTCGGATGGAAGGTCGAGAAAAAGTAGCTTGTCGTGAAGGGGGCGATTGCCGGGGGTGCGTTGGGCGGGCGTCGGTCATACGTGGCGAGGACCTTGAAGGGGCCATTCTAGTTCGAGGAACGCTTCGTCTTGAGGACAGTTGCGTCGGTGCCCTTTAGGACGCCTTGGCGGATGGTTGAGGCGGAGTTGAAGACCCAAACCCAGCCGCCTACGGTGAAGGTGGGGGGGGTGCTAGGAGGGCGGTCATGCTGGGCGCGTTGCGGCGCTCGATACGCGACACGGTGAGTCGGTGTAGTTCGCGGGCGAGGAAATAGGCCCGTCGTTGTAGGTCGGTGGCGAGGTTGATATAGACCAGGTGATCGCAGTCCGAGCTTTGTGACCTATGTTGTCGGGTTCGACGACCGAGAGCGGGGGGCGATGAAGGTGACCCATGTGGACTTCGTTAGGCGCAAGCCCTTGCAGCGGCGTTCGCGGAGTTGTTGTAGGCCGACGACATGTGGGGGAGCAGCACGTCCCAGTCGATCTGTTGTTCGTTGCCGCCCATAGGGAGCATTTGGGCCAGCACATGGTTGACGCGCTCGACGCCGCCGTTGGTTCAGGGGTGGTAGGAGCTGGTGTTGACCTTCTGGATGACAAGGCGTTCGTAAACAATGTTCTAAAATTTTGAAGGTAAAATGTAGTCGGTTGTCGAAGAGGAGTGTAACCGGGCACCCCCAGAGAGGGATGTACTCGTTCAGAAACATGTCGGCAGTGCGGGCGGCCGTGAACTGTGCCGCTGAAACGGCAAACATATCGGTGCGGCGGCTGAAGCGGTCGGTGAAGAGGAGGATGTGGACATTTCCGCGCGACGGGAGCGGCAAGGGCCCGAAGTTGTCGACGCTGACGGTGATGCCAGACCCGTTGGGCAAAGGAAGAGAAAGGATGGGTCAACAAATGGTGTGCCGGGAGGTCTTCCGCGCCTGGCATTGAAAGCACCGGCGGATTCACCAGCTGACGGAAGCCTCCAGGCCAATCCACCAAAAGAAACGTGCCAGCATGCGGACCGTTCGGGTGACTCCCAGGTGTACAGCGGTGGTAGCGTGGCATGTGCTCAGCACCAAAGGGTGCATTAGCATAGGCACGTAGACCCGTGGGAGGTGGTAGTAGGCTGTTCCCGGGTGGGGTTGTGGGTGCTCGTTGGACCAGGAGGGTGGTTTCGTCGTCGGTACGGTGCAGCTTGCTTTTGGAGGCAAGAGTGAGGACCTCCGAAGGTTATGGGAGCCGGACCGAGGGCATATTTTCCAGGAGGTCGTTCGGCGTGGGGGCGGAGGAGTCCAACGACTGGAAGGGGATGGTGGCGCAGCACAGGGGCTCCGCTCGTTGTTTGCGCGCCCAGTATTTGTAGGTATAGTGCTCGACGCAGGCGAGGGCATAGGGGTCGTCATCGGATTCGACAACGGACTCCGGAAGGGGCACTGACTGTGGTGTTGGTGTCGGCGGAGAGGACGTTGTTGAAGGGGTAGGTCTTTGTGTAGTCGGCGTCAATGGCTTGGGTGGCGTCGATGGTGCGGGTGGCGCGGGGGCTGTAGCTGGAGGCATTGTCGTTTGAGTAAGTCTTGGCTGGGCTCCGGCCGGGGGCGTGGTCGCACGATAGGTGGGTGTAGATCGTTTGCGTACGACGGGTGGTGGTCGGTGTCCAAATCTATAGTCGGCTGTGGGCCGAGGGGTTCCCGCGGCAACGGCGTTACGATGGCGGGTCCGAGACGATATCAGACCTGGAAGGGCTGGTGTCATGGCACCAACGGTGGACGGCGGAGAGATGACGGACGGCCTGGAAGCCGAGCTTGGAGGAGCTCCGGTGTTCACGGCGGCATTCTCGGTTCCGGCAAGCTGTCTGGTGGTGGATTCGTGGGTTGCAATAGGTCCGACGAAGGTGTGGGTTGCGGGGAAAAGGGTGGAGTGCTCCATAAGTGGTCCCAATAGGCGGAAGTCGCGTAAGTCGTCGTCGGTGGGAGCGGCTGGATGGTTGGTATGGGTCTTGAAGGGAGGGATACGAGCCCACCCAAGACAATACCCGGGAGGGTCGTTCGGCGCGAAGTCGCAGGGGCAGATGAGGTAGATGCCGAAGGTGTCGGGGCCAGGGAGGCGGTTGCGTCCGGTGCGGTCGGGGTCGGTAGCTGGTTGGAGGAATCGGAAAAGGAAGTCGGCGTTGCCGTTGGTCGTACCCTTCCAGTAATCGAGCGTGCAGGTGTACGCTGAAAAGAACTCTAGCCAGCGCCGGACACGGGCGTTAGGTTCTCTGACGTTGGTGATATTCTCGAGCGCCTTGTGGTCCTGGTAGATCTGGAAGTGGGTGGGCCATAGATGTTGGCGGAGGCGTCTGATCGCCCACACAATTCTCCCGGCCTCGAGGTCGAGGGGTGTCCGTTAACATTCTGGGTCCAGGGTTGCGCGGCTGATGGAAAAGATGTGGTGGACTGAGCCGTCGGTTAGTTCTTCCGCAATGGTCGCTCCGAAGCTGTCGATGCTAGTTTCGCAGTTGAGGCGGAAGGAGCGGGAGGTTTAGGCGACGGCGTCCCAGTCGAGGTTGGGGCTTTCGGTGCGGTAGGGGGGTCGTCTGTGGATAGGCTCTTGTCGGCCAGGGCGATCTCGTGGTGAAGGGCATGTACGTATCGAATTTCAAGGGGTTGGGGAGGGTCCAAGGAAGGGTGCCAAAGGGTGATAAGTGGTACTAGTACCAGTGGGGAGCAGGAGGTTCCGAGGAGGTCGCCCAGCTCGAGAGAGGTAGATCCAGACAGTGGGACTGTTTGGTACCTGTCGGAGACGAAACTCACCGTGTCGGAAAGGGGGTTCTCGCGCGGGAGCATGTTCACCATATAGTTCCCGGTAAACGCTGGAGGGCCTGACTGACGCACCAGTTTGACTTTGACGAGCTTGGGGGAAGAGGAAAGCGAAATCGCTTTGTTGCGAATCCGAGGTGGTAGACGTCGTCAGTAGAACGATCGTCGGGAATGAATGCTGAGGCTCCGTTTGGGTCATGGTGACTCAAGGAGAGCTCACCGCGGGCTCGCCGGGGGGGGGTGGTGGGGGGGGCGGGTTGTTGCGGGAGCATGGTAGGCGAGCGTTGCTCGAAACGCATTCAGCTATCTCGCCCCAAGAGAATGGGGTGATGCATGGTTCCTGCAGGAACTACGCAAGCCCGTACTACTAGGGAAGCAGTGAGGGTATGGAGGCGCATAACCTGGATGCTTAAGCGGATGGAAACAGAGGTGGAGAGGGGGGCTGAAGTGCCGAAACCTCCCCACGAACGGGGGGGGACTGCGCCGTTCGCACGCATCGGTAGCAGCCTGCGAGGCCTTCAGTTGTTCCACCGTGGTTGCGGTGATAAACGACTGGGGCGCGCCGGTATTGAGCAGTGCTACGAGTCAGCGGAGCGTAGTGGCGGTGGGGCCTCTGTACACGAGTACCTTCGTCGTGAACGACACGTCGTCCACGGTAATGATGCCGCTTGTAGGCATGGTTCGTGCTCCGATATCGGCCGCCAACGGGTAGGGGGGTGGCTATGGGCAGCAGTTTTGATGGTGGACACTTGGCATGGTGACGGCTGTGGTATACGTCGGGGGTAGACGGCGATAGGAGTGGCCCATATGGTGAGTATGGTGGTTCCCATGAAGGGGTTGGGCTTGTTTCGCGGATGCTGTCGGCGGTGGGGAAGACCCAGGAGGAGTCGGTGGAAGGGGGTGTTGGCTCCGAGTCGTGAAGAACGGTACGACCTGGAGGTTGGACGGAGCGATAGGCGCCGATGCTTTCCCAAACGTCCATCAATATCCTTCCCAACAGGTTCCGACCACCCCAAAGCGTCGGGTCGCAGGCATTCGGATCGTCGGCGTTGAAGCCTACGCCACAGATGAGTATGGGTGGGCTGGCCCCGGCGATGTGCTTCTCGCCCATTTGCCGCTAGCTGTCGCTGTAGCTCCGGGTGTTGGTGGAACTTGCAGAAATTAATGTTGAGGACGATGTTGTAGCGGTGTCGCTCTCAACCCAGTTCGTCGAAGTAGGAAACGGTTCGCCCAAGTGCGTTTGGGTCGGACGGGTCGTGGGTCGCTTTGATGCGGCGCGCATATGGCGCAGAAGGCCGCGTTCTTCTTGTGATATCCCCGAAGAGCGCGGCCTTTTGCGCCATCATCATCGTCTCAGCGCAGTTGGATCTGACGACATCGGGTTCGATGTCGCACAGGTATCACTGCGAAAAGACCGAAGTGGAGTCCCAGAGAAAGTGGAAAGAGGAGGTGACCTCTGCGGTGATGTGTGCAGTTGATGGCGTGTTTTTTGTTGGGGGCGGGGGGGCGACGATAATCATTCCTATCGCCGACTGGCGTCGACGGGGGTAGAGTCATCAGCGATCTAGCGGCGTTGACCGCAACCCTCGTGTTCGCGGGGGAACTCTCGGCAAAGCCGAGGTACCGGGGCGGTCCACGCCGGGGCTTATACGCCGGGAGAGACAACCCTGAAGGGCCCTATCTTCCAACGTTTGGAGGAGAGGGGAACACTCCCTAGGGAATGCCACACCTGGGGTCCGTGTCCACGAGTTACGCGAAGCAGGCGAGGAGGACGGGCCAAGGGACTCAAGGTAGGCCCTGCTCGACGGTGGTCGCGAGACTTCCGTATTAAAAACGGGATTGTCCCTCGAGCTCAAGAGCAGAGGTGGTGTCAACACCGTGGCAGGTGGAGGAATGCCGTCGTTCGCGGGTTAACCGCTGTCACAAGAAAAGTGCGCATGCTGGAACAAGGGCGTATGGAGCGGCCACTTTGGGTTGAGGCAGGCTCTGGGGGCGATGGCCCGGTAGACGAACCAGTAGTTTCGTGTAGACCCGAACCGCTGGTAGCCGTAATCCTCGAGACATTTCCCAGGGTATCAATGTCTGGGGTCTCGGCAATAATCGGCAAGCAGCGTTGCTCACCGCCGGAAGACGTCCAGGGGAGCATCCCGGTGGTTCTCGGCGACTTGGGCTTCCTCCCGCCCACACCTCAAGGCAATCACTTGGACAAGATGATCAGTGCTTGAACAAGTGACTGGGAAATGGGCTGGGGTAGGGGAGGGGCGTTGGGGTTTAGGGTTCGGGGAGGCGTCGTGCACGTAATTTACTCGTGCGTCCTGGGAGCCTCGGGTGCTCGCAGTAGATGCTGTTGGTGGAGATGCGGCAGTTGCTCCAGCATCAGCTTGTCAGTTGGTGCGGAAGATGGCCTGCTGCCGTTGGTTCGGGTGGGTTCCAGTTGATGCTGACCATCCAAATGTTCACGGTGTTCGTTTATAAAGGATAAACCACTGAGCTACTCAGTCAGCGCTGACTGAGTAGCTCAGTGGTTTATCCTTTATAAACGAACAAAAGAAGTCCGGGGTTCGAGTCCCGCCAGACGTCGTATTTCCGCTTTTTCTGCCGTGGGTAGAAAAAGGGAAATCAAGTGGAGTGAACCACTTTGTTAAAAGAACGCACGACTAGGGAGGGGGACAATAGGAAGGAAAAACCAGGCGCTGATTAGGGGCTTGATCAACCCCGGAAGATGCTATCGGCGGGAGGCCGTATCGAGCCCAAAGGTACTTTTGTTCGTTTATAAAGGATAAACCACTGAGCTACTCAGTCAGCGCTAACTGAGTAGCTCAGTGGTTTATCCTTTATAAACGAACAAAAGTACCTTTGGGCTCGATACGGCCGTATCGAGCCCAAAGGTACTTTTGTTCGTTTATAAAGGATATACCACTGAGCTACTCAGTTAGCGCTGACTGAGTAGCTCAGTGGTTTATCCTTTATAAAACGAACACACGGGGGCAGCAGGTGCGGAAGGGTTGGTCGCAGGGGTATGCACCGTCAATGCTGAAAACCAGGGGGCAGGCTCGATGCGTTGTTGTTGGAACTGTTGCCCTGGCGACTGTCGGTTGCCGTTGTCGTATAAACGGCCGTTGTTATGGCGCCCGTTGTCGGAGCGCCCGTTGTTGCCACGGTAGTGGCGGTGATGGTTCTCGTTGGAGCGGTTGCTGTTGTAGTTTCCGCTGCGGTTGTTGTTGTTGTTGTTGTTGTTGTTGTTGTTGTTGCCTTGACGGTTGTGGTTGTCGGCGCGGTTGGATCTCCGCTCCAGGTTGCGCTCGTATTGTCCACGGCGGTACGATTGCATCCTCCGTTGCCATTGGCGGTAGGCGTGTTCGCCATCGTTCAACTGTCCGAGTGCCGGATTTAGGATGCCGGACGTGTTGAGGAAGCCCTCGGAGCAAGTCTTCATACTGTAGCCCGTACCATTGCAGTTGAGGCAATGGCTACGGTGAGCGCGTAGGGCTTGGGCGCGGGGCGAGCTCGTCAGGAGCGGTGTCAGGAGCGGAGGGGTATGAAAGTCAAATGTGGTCGCGACCATGTATACCTCCTCGAAATGTCGCAACGGCTAGTCCGCCTCGTCCTCGCAGAGGGGGTCGTGCCCCTGTTGGGCTACGTTAATGATGAACGGGTTGGAGGAAGACCCCCTTGCGTTGGTACCTGGGCCACGCGGAGTTTGCTGCCGCGCTGGGGTCGGTCGAGAGGAGGAGTACGTGACGAATCCGCCGGTGGAAGTCGCGTGGAAACGGTGCCCCTTGATCGCCGGCGTCTTGTTTGTTGCTGCCCACATGTCGACAACCGACGAGAAGGGCTGCGGGGTGGCCATGAGGCGCCCGGATAAGGCGTGGGCATGAGGGACGAGTATTGGCTGCCCGTGTTGCCGCGTACAATCTCGACGACCATGGAATCGCTCGGCTTGAAGGTCCCCGCCGTGCCTTGTGCGATGGACACTCGTTCTGTAAAAGCACGGATCCAGGTTGCGAAGTCCGTCAGATTAGGGATGCCAAAAGTGTGGAGCTGCTCGAAGCCGCGGCCCTGGATGCCGTCGTCCAAGTGATTCGTGAGTAGACGTAGGAGCTTGTCGAACTCTGATGGTCCGGTGTCGTCGACGGTGAGCTTCTGGAGCACCTGGACGAGGAAATCGTCGATGAGGCGGGGCAGTGACAATGTCATGACCTGGAGGGACGAGAGCAGCACCTTTGGAGTAGGGCATCCCATCCCACTACCCACGGGGGTGTATCAAGCGACTGCTTCTCCGAGTCGTCGCACACAATCAGAATCTTGCCGAGGACGAGTTTCACGCTGGCAAGGAACATGCCTAGGTAGACGGCAGGTTCCACATTGTCCGTGCATAAAACCGTACGAGCGCAGTGATCTTGCGCATATCGCCCCCGGCGTAGAGGCGCCGGACACTGCGACGTTTCGCCTCCGTCATGGGCTCCGTAGTGGCTCCTGCCCTCAATCTGAGCGCTCGTGTGTGGGGGGGGCGCTGTCGTCGTCGTGGGAGTTGACAAGGTGGAGTGGGGCGGTGTCGCCGACGGCGTGTCAGTCGTGGGGCGGGTGGTTGGGGGTGTCGGCGAAGTGGATCGAGGCTCTATTGGGTTCCACACGTAGCCGCGGCTGGCGTTGCAGTGGAAATACCGTAGCTCGAGTAAAAGGGTGTGGGCGGCCCCGATGAACTCGGACGAGGCACCCTCGGTGGCGGTGCGGGCGAGAAAGAAGGTGATCGACGGGTCGCAGTCGGATGTGAACAGTCGTCAGACGCGGTGTGCCGCTATCGAGATATCCGAGGCTATCGGGTCGCATCTACTCTGTATCCAGCGGAGCTTGGCGTCCAAGAAGACCCAGCCATTGCGCTTAAAGCCGAACGTCTGTGGTTGCCTGTGCCCAGTGGATATGAGGACAGGCAAGGGTCGAGTCGGTACTGGTGCCTGGGGCGTTGTGGTGCTAGTTTGGTTTTGGAGAGGCTGGGAGGTGGTGGTCCTATACATCGTGGTGGACGTCAAGGGTGGCCCATGGTGCGGACCGAACGGCTGCGATTGGGCCGTTGTGGCCGCGGTCGCAGCTGTAGTGCCATAGGTGGGGTCGAAAGGGTTCGAGGAAGGGGTGGGGGAGGGCGGTAACACGAGTAGGAGGTTAGCGCTCTCTTTCGCAAGAAGGAGAAGCGGCTCGTGGTGGGCTTTGCGGGCCGCGCGGCGGTTACGGAGGGCCGTGGAATCGCCTTGGTTGTGCCGAAGATTGAGAGCAGGGGTGGCAGTTTCCTGTGCGGAGATCTCCAAGTTTATGGTAGACTCGGTACTGGTCGTGCCTGCTCCCAGAGGAGAGGATCCCGGTGTAGTGGGGTGTAGTGTGAGATCGCTCAGAAAGTTTCGAAGCCAGTGGTGTCGTCGTCCGTAGCGCGAGAGGACCTTGCGGCATACCTCGCCTTGCGGGGATTGGTGGCGTTGGTGGAGGGGGCTCCGGGCATGTTGTAGAGAGAATCTTTCTCGGCCATGTTTAGGCGGGTGGAACGCTTGTACTGGAGCGGGAAAAGGTTTGATGAAAGATGGAGAAGGCCGATGGATCCAGGCTTGGATCACCGTAGGCGGCTACAATACCAGCAAACCGATCCCAGGGAGAGGAAGGTATGACGGCAAGGATGTACGATAGGGGGTGTTGAGGGGGTGTGTGCCACCCCTTATAGTGGCCGTCGAAGGGTGTGGTTATAGTTGACGGCGTTCAGATAGTGTCAGGCGCCTCGCATTTTTTATGGACGGTAGTCGAACCTGAGTCACTCAAGTGATATCAGTTGAACAGAATTGAACAGAACTCCGTCTGAAAAGGCCAGTGTTCGTAATGATAACAGGTCGTGACGATTACTGGGCGTGGGCAGTGCAAGACTTTTCGATGGGATACAATCAGAGTACCCGTAAAGAAAACGTTTAGGTCTAGTTGGGGGAAGACAATTGCAGCATGCCGGCATTATTTGGTAGCTGCAAAGAAAATAGGGCCATTCCCTACTTGAAACGATGGGCAGCTTGTCGTTGCTTGGCAAAACAGGCAGCACCGCTATATTTCGGGGGGTCGCGAGGTCCGATAAGATGTGAGATACGTTGGATATCGTAGAGGTAGCACAAGTGGGAGAAATAAGGAAGGAAATGCACCCCGGTACGTAAAAATGTGGAAAATAATATCATTCGGCTCCCGTGCAGCAGGTCAAATACACACCAACCCGCCGCGAAAGATCGTTGTATTTATTTATTGTTCAATTTGGCCAGCATCGTACTCACCACATTAGAAATTGTCACTGCCCGGGCCACAGAGTTGTTATGTTCCATGTTTGAGCGGCAGGAAGCCGCTGATTTTGTCAGACGATGGACAAAAAATAAGGGAGAAACAGTTGTTGTGTCCCTTGTTTTTGTAGCCTTTGTGGTGTTGCAGTTCTAGGCAGCCTGTACCCTGCATTATTTGTAAAAGTGGGTGGGGATAGGGTGCGCTTGAAAATAAAACTTGCTGCAAACTTGAACGTTGTCTACCCTGGCGGAAGTGGGAAAAAAAGAAAAAAAAGAGAGAACAAACAAATGTCGAAACCGACATGGGAAAGGGAGGGAAAACAAACCTCGATCATACCGCTAATATCACCACATATATATCAGGTACCTACTAAAAGAACAACAGATATAGCTTGTACGCACTTGTACGTGCCATTTGAAGGTGCCTTATAAGAGGGGAAAAGCGTCTACTCACATATAGTAAGAGGGAAGAAGCATCTACATACGCCACTAGGAAGCTTGTCACGATCTACACTGTAAACGCACTCGGAAACGCAAATTCCCTAGGGTTTACCCCCTATCGGACAAAATGACAAAAAATGTTACACCAGTGCTTTGTTTTCCAGTTTACGGTATGAAAAACTCAAATCAGGCCATCAGGGTACACCCAACCCAAGTAAGATGGCATTTTCTGTCAAGGTATACCGTTTTTTGGCGAAACATCCATGTCCGTCCGTCTCACTTGCAAAAATGCAAAAAAACGGTACACCATCGAATTTTTGCCAGTTTACGGTACGAAAAGTAAACGAGGTGGTCAGGGCACACCAAACCCAAGTCATGTGATATTTTCTGTCAAGGTATACCGTTTTCTGGCAAGCAAACAATGTCCCGGTACAGCTTATATTTTCGAACAAACACTACGTTACTACGCCTTCTTGTACTGTACAGTGTGTGTACTCGTGTTCAAACGAACGTACCAGGTACGAGTCAAGCGTTGCTTATATATAATCTGAAGCCATTTTATTTCGTTTCGTGCGCGTGCGTGTAGTCAGAACACGGTACCGCGGGCGAGCCCGGCGCCGCCGCGGGTGTCAGCGGGTGCTAGCAGGTAGAGGAGGTGTTGCAAGGAGCGCCGTCGCCGTTTGCATGGCTAGGCGTCGCGTGTGTCTCGAGATACGCAGGAAGCACGAATGGGCTCTGTCTGGCCTCCTTGTGATGCTCCGCTTCCACCATAAACGAGATATAATGGTCGATTTGATATGCGAAATAATATTAAAGCGGTGCTTATTTTTGCGACCAAACTAAACTTCAAAGAGACTTCAATGCAGTTTGAGCACCAACTTTGTCGAAGTGGCGAAGAAGGGCCACGGTGAGCACCGGGCTTCACGCGAAGCGGGCGACGACGCTGACTGTGGCAGAGAGGGAGGAAAACTTTATCCGGACCCAATCGTTGGTGAGGTGATCGCGAGACGGGCGAGCGGCGTACAAGGCTAAGAGGGAAGCTCTGTTGTTCGTTTTTTTATTTCTGACCGGTGGGAACGTGTTCCAATCAGGCAGAAAATTATTACATGAGAGGAGACAGGCACTGGGCCAAGTGATATTTACAAGATAAAACAACGTAAAAACAGACTAGATTTTTCGAGCTGACACCAATCAAAGCAGAGCTACTATCTTGCAAAAATTGCCGTGATTGGCCAACAGTACCGTTACAACTGCTGCTGCTGAACATAGACATCGTATTGAGCGTGCTACGAGTACAACAAGCAGGCTGTTGTACATCGCTGCGGCCATGCCGATCCGCCCAGCAGGAGCAGCAGCAGGCAAACCATGCGCGTGAGGTGGCACATCCGCAGTATACTCTATGGATGGCTTGTATCGGGGCTTGCGATATGCATCACGGAGGATGAATAGGTAGAGTTTGGGGTGCGGGCGCATGGATGTATCCCGACTCCCGTCCACACCCACGACGACGACGACCAACAACAACCGCCACCTGCTGTTGCCCGGCAGCATAGTAACAGGCCAAACCAGCGCGTGAGGTGCACACCCGCAGTGTATTCTTGGCTACTGTACCTGTAGTTGCAAGTGTTGGAGCCTACGACACGTCATCGAGGATAGATGGGCAAAGCTTGGTGTGCGGGGGCATGTGTGTGTAACTCGACTCCCGAACATGCCCACCGATCAACAACCAACTAACTGCCACCAGGCAAAACTGCGTGAGGTGACACATCCAGGGTGTACTCTTGGCTACTGTTGTACCTGTAGTAGTTGCAAGTGTCGGAGCCTACGATGCATCATCGAGGATAAATAGGAAGAGCTTGGGGTGCGGGCGTATATATGTATCTATGTACCCATGTATGTATGTATCCTGACTCCCGACCACGCCCACCACAACGATCAACGACCAACTGCCACCAGACAAATTACTCATCCTCCAGCAGCAGCAGGCGCCCAGCAGCACACCAGCAGCAGGCAAAGTCATGCGCGCACGTTGGCATATGCGGGGTGTAATTTATGACTAGTTGCATGTATCGGAGCCTACGATGAAGCACCGAGGACGGATAGTAGGCTGAGCTGGGGGCACGGGCGCATGTACAGCATGAATGACATCCCGACTCCAAATCACACCGACCACAACGATCAACAACCGCCACCAGAAAAAAAACCTGCTGTACTCCTCTGCTGTTGTTCTACGCAGCAGTGCAATTCTCACAGCCAATCGAGAGGACAGCAGTACGCATATGCCTGCTATCGCCACCGTTTGCCTGCAACACCACCACGCACCGCCATGGGTTACACTATTAATAGCCTTGTTTGTGGATGATCCCTCTATATTCCGGCCGGCCACGACAAGTCCTACGGCTAGTTATACATCCCACACCAACGACGGACAAACAGACGCCGGCTCCATCCGCCCTTCACCTTTTTCTGCCTTCCCAATGAGAACAACAATTGCTTCTTCAACGCCGCCATCGCCTCCGCCATAGCTGCTTGGGAAGGACACCCTCTCCCCAACCCAACCATGGCAACACCAGCTGGAGCCATCTTCCTCTCCACTCTTGCGGCTGTGCGTGCCTGAATGATTAACGGCAAGCCTCTCCAACGCACCCTCTTGGTAAGTTCTTGCTTGTTCTGCTATCCACATCTCGTCGTAATAATACCCCCCAATACTTACCGGCGCCCACAAGTACCCATATATACAAAAATACTACGTTGTGCTTCCATGTGTCTTCTAAACGTATTGTATCATTTCGTTCGGTATGCGTCACATTCTTTGGCGGAATGCAGGATTCTTTGGCTCAAGCATCTGGCAAGATCCTTGGTATTAATAGTAGCGGCCTACCGGGCGCAGGATCCGTAATGGGAACGCCAGGCTCCATATAAGAAGCGATCACCCTTCGACCTGATAATCAACTCTACCCCAACAGCGGGTGGCCAGGTGACGTCGTGGAACGGCATGTTCGTATCATGTACACTCGGACGGCTCTCGGCCTCAACTGGCACTACACTACCGATTGCCATATAGCAGACCATGGCCATATCGAGATAACCGCATCCCAATGTACACGATGGCGAGATCCCGCACCAGTCTTGATTCCGCACGGACCGCCCCAGTCATTCCAGGATGCAGTCAATGCCTTGTTCCTAACCAGAGCCGCCTCCGACTTCTCATTTCCTGGACCTGCCCCGTGCCCCCACTGCGACGAGAGCTGCGCCCGGCACACCAGCACATCCACATGGTCGATTCTTCCTTGGAGTGCGGACAACGCCCCAGATCGCGTTTTCTTCGCGTCTGCACGTGTAGACATCTACGAGGACGCCGGAGAGCCACCAGCACCGTCACCCATTTTGATGATAGGCGTTGAGTACTGCCTCGTAGCTGTCACCTACTCCATTCCGAACCATTTCGTGACCCAGTTGCGTTCGAGAGGGCGGTGGTTGAAGTACGATTGCATACTCGGGGGGGAGTACCCCGTCTTGCGACGATTTCGACTATGACTGGTATCATGGGTTTCCAGCATATGTATGTCTACCTTCGAAAGTCTATGACCTTGCCTGTTCCCCAGGCACAAACGACACCATATCGTAGTGCTAGATACCATGAGCGCGCAAGCCAAGAACGCGCGAAGATAATCGAGGCGACTAGACAAGGACCCATCATGCCTCCGCCTTACCGACGTCCTGGCCACTACGACGTGGGGAGCGCAGCTGTGCCTTGCCGACTCGACTCCGACGTACCGCCGCCTTGAGCGTCTCACGTGTTCTTCACATGTGTCTTGAAAGGTTTTGATTTTTGATGTGATATTGCTTCTGGATTAGGACTGCCTGCCTTCTTGTTTCCCTCTTTTTGCTAGAACGCATTGTGCAGAAATGTTGCACGGCGCGTCCAGCCTTTCGAGTTTCTGCGCGGCTACATTTATATTAACTGTTCGGTCGACAGAATGTTGTTTACGGGGTGCATGTACGTGACGATTATCGGCGAAAAGTCTACTTGTATGCCTTTTGTCATCTTGGACTTCACGGTAGCGTTTTATTTGGTGTGGGTGTGTTCGCGACTCGTCGAGGTCATCCCAATCTGCCCGATGCGACTGTGACGTTTTGTTTATGTTTTTGGCTTCGAAATAGCGGCAACAGCAGCATCTGCAAACAAGTAATATTCTACGTGGCAAACATCGACGCCGCGAGAGAACGCCTTGAGCGTCTCCCGTGTTCTTCACATGTGTATTGAAACGTTTTGATTTTTTGATGTGATGTTGCTTCTCGATTAGGACTGCCTGCCTTCTTGTTTCCCTCTTTTTGCTAGGAAGAATTTTGTAGAAATGTTGCACGGCGCGTCCAGCCTTTCGAGTTCTGCGCGGCTACATTTATATTAACTGTGCGGTCGACAGAGTGTTGTTTACGGGGTGCATGTAAGTGACGCTAATCGGCGAAAAGTCTACTTGTATGTCTTTTGTCATCTTTGACTTCACGGCAGCGTTTTATTTGGTGTGGGTGTGTTCGCGACACGTCGAGGTCATCGCAATCTGCGCGATGCGAGTGTGACGTTTTGTTTATGTTTTTTGCTTCGAAATAGCGGCAACAGCAGCATCTACAAACAAGTAACATTCTACGTGGCAAATATCGACGTCGCGAGAGAATTGTCATACCGCCGGCCAACCTTTTGTTGTATGGTAAAACCCGAGGGAACAGTGGGGCAACCCTTGCCCTGCCCTACAATTCGGAACACAAGAGAAAGGAACGAGAGAGCAAGAAAACCGAAACAAAACGAGAAACAGGGATCAGAAAAATAAGAAAGTTAACTTCAAAACCAGATGCCTCCCGGATAGGGATGGCTCACTTGATCGCGAGAAGATCTAGGAGAAGCTCTGCAGTCCCCAGCTCGCCCAGAGCGTTCGTTGAATGCGACGACGTCAGATGTGAAGTGGTGAACGAGGTAGCGTAGGTGGAAGGGAAGCAAGTGCTTCTGGCAGCTGGGAAGCAAAGCTTCGCTTCTTCCGATTTAGATCCTCTTATTGATAGGGAGAGCTGAGGAGGTGCTCTGGTAGAGGAGTGAGATGCAGGGGGGTGGGGCTCGATACTCATATATACTCGTCTCACACAACGCCATAAGTTCTCGTAAACTCCTCTTATCTGACTTACGCCTACAGCGCTTTCCTGCTTCCGATCGTTTTTTCTGCTAATATAAGAACTTCTCACTTCATGGTCCTACCTCCGTTGAGGAACATTATTCTCGTCTAACGGGCTATCCGCCCTAGACAACATTCCTAAAAGAACGTTACCCTCGACTAACGGAATACCCGCCGGGTCACTAATCCATTCTTTGCATTATTCTCTTATTCGTGAGCGAACAGAAACTGCCGACTATATCTATAGTCCATGAGTACTTCACTCATATCACACCTATGGCTCAGTAGATAACACCTTCACATTTTGAGTCGTCGGCAGGACACGAACCTACGCGTGATATCCACAATGGGTTTCCAATCTGTTTACTTATCTACTCGGACACATCGACCTTCAGCCCGCCCGCTATACCACAACACGGAACGCCGTGTACGGATTGTGGTTTCTTCAACGCCAGGGGAATGGGAGCCTAGCACGTGGAGTCCTGAGGAACTCTGATGCATCCCGCGGAACCCCCACCGTTTCCACTCCACCCCCTGGTTAGCCTTGGTATACCCTTCTCATTTGGTTTGGATGTTTGGCTTTGGTGAGTCTACAATAGCTTAGAGCAATTCTTGAGGGTTAGGCTTCAACAGTCATCCGCAGCCAGCTTCTTCGCTGTGTTTGGAGATCTAACCGTCTCTCTCCCGCCCCGTAACTCTCATTTTCTTCTTATCGCCTACAATTCCGAGTAGCCTCCTTACGATCAGGCCGCCGAGTCGCAGCGATCTCGTAATCAACATTTGTGTTTGTTCTTCACTAGCCTACCGCCAATTATGGGCAAAACTACGCCGAGGTATAATCGTGTCGTAGCCTGGGTTGTACCCTGACCTCGGTCGGTTTCCACCGACCCCTGTTTAAGACGGTGATTGAACTACTGTAGCCTTATATCGAGTTTTCAGCTCACCGGTTGTATTTTCATGTTTACCAAGTAGGGCCCAAGCAGCATGATCGTCATGGACAGCCGCAGTGTAATCGGCCATAGCTGTCCTGACAGAATCGATTTCTCCTAACCCGTGTCCAGTGTTTGGTCAGTTTCCTGGTCCGGATGGTATTATGTTTTGTCCTTCCCTTCTTTTCCTTTCTGTTGTTATGTACCAGTATTCCGCGAGCCTCTCTGCCCTCTGGCAAATGGCATCACCTTCGATGTCATCCTTGTTGGCCGAGTTACATACGCTAGTGCTTCACCTCGGGCTATCTACCACCTTGAACTGCACGCAATAGGCCGATCGTCTAGCGGATCTTCCTGCCGACACCGTCGTTGAGTTTTATTTTGTTGAGCTAGCTACCTTCCTACGTTTGCTGGTATCGTTCACACCACGAACAGGTCTCCAACACGCCGCGTTGTTCGCTCCGTCTCCCGAGGTTAGTATCCCCTAGTGTAAGCAGCCATCATAGCACCCTACCTGTGTCCCATTCGTCTCGCGTGATGTCTACCATGTTAGGAACTTGTCCACAAGACAAGGATTTTGTTTCTTCCTCTGGCCTCCGATTAGGCTTGTATCCAGCTTTTTCTTCGTCTTTTTTTTTCTTTGCTTTTGCTGCTTTCTACTTCGGCTCCGCTTTGGATTATGTCTTCTTCTCCTTTACTCTCCATCTTGCGGTTGTTCTCAGTGAACACCCCTTCGTAGTGTTTGGGTCTTAATACGAGGTGCGGGGGAATATATAGCCTCATTTCTTTCGTTTCGAAAAGCCGCATCTTCGACCACCTTTTTCTAGTCGTTGGGGATGATCTACGTCATATTCTCTCGACCATCTTGTGGTCTCCATAACCGACAATGCAGGGTGGGCTAATGTGATATGAGTGAAGTACTCATGGGATATAGATACAGATAATATAGTCGGCAGTTTTGTAGCCTCACGACTACGATAATAATCCAAAGAATGGACTAACCCGGCGGATATTCCGTCAGCCGAGAGTAACGTTATTTTAGGAATGTTGTCTAGGGCGGATAGCCCGCTACTATTACGGGGGTCCATAGTTGACGGGACCAAATTTTGTTAGTAAAAATCGGTAAATATATAGGTATGTATATACCACAGGTCCTATTAACTATGGACCCCCGTCATAATAGACGAGAATAATGTTCCTTAACGGACATAGGACCATAAAGTGAGAGTTTCTTTTATTAGCAGAAAGCGATCGGTAGCCGTAGGAAACTTCTGTACGACTACATCAGATAAGAGGAATTCAGAACTTGTTGTTAAGGTCTTAGTCCGTTGGGCTAAAGATAAACGGTTGACCACTCGCCTACCCAATCTAAGCCTCATAACACTCTCCCCCCCTGGAACGGACCGGATATACGGGTCGACGCGTGACACCAACACGCGGTTCCATTTTCTGGGGATCCAGAAGTATTTTTTCAGATTCTTGACATGAGCAAGTTCACGTTTCGTTAAAAAGCGATTTCATGGTGGACGTGAGATTCGAACTCACGACCAACGACCCATGTCCTGCCAACGACGCCATTTGTTAGGGTCTCAGTCCGTTGGGCTAAAAGTAAAAGGTTGACCAATCGCCTACCCAATCTAAGCCTCATATCATTGTGGCGTGGGGTGGGACGGGTATATCTGTGTGTCGACCCGCACCCCCCCGCCTCTCACTTCTCTACCAGAGCATCTCCTCAGCTCTCGGCATCAATATGAAGATCTCGATCAGAATAAGCGAAGGACTGCTTTCCAGCTGCCAGAAACATCTGCCTCTCTTACCCTTCCTACCTCGGTCACCACTTCACATAGGGGTGAAAGACCGATCGATTACCCAGCCCAGGGTAATCGTTGTAGCATTGTGTTGTAGGTGAGTAATTTAGAGAAGACAATCGGGTGCGATGCGTACACCCATCCACCACAACAGCAGCACTTTCTCACAACATTATGTCATGTTGGACAGTCAACAACAATGAGTTAGTGAATGCTTGGTTTTTCCTGTCTGTATACTTTTTCTGGTCTCATCACTCGTGGTTTTTCACCGCACAAAACCGACACCATATGCAAAAACAATAGACAATATCTACGACACTTCTGATAGCCAAGGCTCCTCGGTTGAGGTGCTACAGCGCGTACATACATACAATCAATCGTGACAACCAACGTGACGTGGGTAGATGGGGTGGTGAGATAAACTCGTACGAAGGGCCGAGTGAAGCGACTTCGAGCAAGGGCTGAAATATACGAGCACGAAGATACATATATATAACATCAGGAACGACGAGCTCGGGGTCCAATAAATACAACTCGAAGCGCAAAAGGGAGGAGGAGGACGGGGGTGAAGGAAAATCTACAACAGCAGCAGTCGGTAGGCGGTCGGTGGTAAACCAACCTGTGATGCGGTGAGCCAGCCCAGTTTGGGCCCCACGAAAAGATCGTGGACACTGTTGTATTCGGACGGCGTACACCAAGTAGATATCCTTTTCCATGTGTCTGTTCGTCTTCGAGTCTTTTCTTCGGTCTTCCTAAACGAAAACGCACGGGCAAACGAAGTAAAGCAGCAGCCGGTTGGAAGCCGGGGGCAAACATATTTGTGCTACGGTCTGCCTGCCTAACGGTCAGCCCAAGTTGGGACCTGCTGACTGTAGAGCAACCGCGTAGATGTTCGGAAAAAACGCGTCGTGTACGGGATAGTATAGGTCGACATACCCTTTTTATTATTTTCTTATCGGGGTATCATTCTTCTCGTCCTCATGCACCTGAGCCTTCCTCTGCCAATATCGTCGGGTGGCTTTTCCATCCTCCATCGCAACGAGCATTTCGAGAGGTGCTCTATGTTCGTGTGGAAGAAGCTTCAAGCGGGGTGAAGATAATACTGGGGAAGCATAACAACACGAAAACGATGCATCGGAAGACATCGTATATTTATTGAGGTACCAGGACTATTTTCTAGCCCTTTGGTGGGGCTGGATGAGCCTTCTTCTTCTTCTTCCTCTCCTATATATATATACTGGTATATTTTTTTAATTCATCTTGCGACGGTTTCTTCTATTAATACGAGTATCGTCGATCATCCACCAGGAAGGTTTACGCTGGTCGTACGCATAGACTGCTGTACTTCGAGTGGGGTCAGGAATTGCAGCGGAGCTTGACGAGAGTGTGGCGGAGGAGGTACGGGGTTACAAGAACGCCGATATAAATAAAAATAAAAATAATTCAAATATACCTGGTACCGGGTACAAAATAAAATAAAACAGGAGCAGACGGACCAAGCACGATCGGCAGTGTTTGTTGCAAGGCCGAAATAAAAACGCAGTGCAATTATCTTCCTACGGGCTAGGCACGGGTTTTGAGGTTCGGGAGAGAAGGGAGGAGAGGCGAAACAGGGTTGGGAATGAGCTGGGGGAAAATGAACGTGGGGAAGGAAGGTTGACAGAGGCTATCCTCTTGCTGGGAGTAGGGGAGAGTCCAGCAGCAGCAATCTACATACCTGCATCACTGGGAGAGGAAACTCGGTGCGTCGAACCTGAAAGGCAAGATGGGGTTAAAAACCAAGAACCCTAGGAGAAGGACACGATGCAATAGGAGAAAGAGGAAGAAGCTGCAATCGTCACCGTCACGGAATAAATTAAGTGCGCATCACGCTCACCAAAGGGGGGTTGGTTGGTTAAGGGTTGCGAAAGTGTGGGCACCCTCGCGTCCGTGAGGGTGCCCGTCATGTCGGAAGGCAGCGATCTCCCCGTAGAAACCGCGGCACAAACCGCAAGCACAACAATAGGCCAATCTTTTTGCCCACTGCCAGCCGGGCGAGGGCGGAGCAGGACTCTTCCGGCATGGATGCAGCCAAGGATTCGTGACGCAACCCCCGTGCCAGGAGGGTTACAGCAACAAGCAGCAACCGGGGCGAGGCCGGGAACCGTTTGTTTTGGGCAGCGGGAGCCAGGCGTATCGACTATTAATAGTACAGTACCTGGGACAGCGGCACAACCCGCAAGTGCAACAACAGCTTTATCTTTGTATCCACTGCCAGTCGGACGAGGGCGGAGCAGGACTCTTCCGGCATGGATGAAGCCAAGGATCCTTGACACAACCCCCGTACCGGGAGGGTTGCAGCAACAAGAATCAACCGGGGCGGGGCAGGAAACCGAGTGTATCGGACAGCGGGAGACAGGCGGATCGACGAGTGCAGTGTCTGCGATGACTGCACAACCCGCAGGTGCAACAACAGCCCTATCGTTTTGCCCACTACCAGCCGGACGAGGGCGGGGCAAGACTCTCCCGGCATGGATGCAGCCAAGGATCCTTGTCGCGACCCCAGTGCCGAGAAGGGCGGGGCCGGAAACCGACTGTTTTGGGCAGCGAGAGACAGGCGTATCGACTAGTGCAGTACCTGCGATGGCCCCACTGTCGGTAGGGGGCGAACAAGCGAGCGAGGTGCAGCAAGAGGGGGGTCAGGCACTTGCAGTAGACAGGAGGTGTCTAGTAGATGTTACGCCACCGGTAGGGCGTGCGAGGCGTGCGAGCCCCCAGACGGGAGGTCCAGCCCGATAGGGGGGCTGCAACAGCAGGGATTGAATGGGGAGCAGCAAGGTGAGGGTCTGCCGTCGACGACAGCCACAATGCGCTTAGCAGTGACCCCGCCGCAGGAGGAACGCGGACGAAGCATTAATACCCCGGTAAGGACGAGTGCGGGGAGGAGACCAGCCCCTACATTGGGAGGCCTCCAACAGCAGGCGTCGCAAAGGCCAGTGCCGAGGAGGGGTAGGACCGAACCACTTTTGCAATCTGTCTTCCAGGTCCAGCGGGATAGGGCATCATCAGGCGATCGGCCTTCACCGCGCCCACAGGCGCCTTCGACGCACAGATCGCCATCGCCTTCGGGAAGAAGAATCATCACCACTCTGCCCCCACCTCAGGCGGGACTCTTAGGACGCCGGCAACGATCTACCTCCCCTCTGTCAGGGAGGACGGCACGCACGCGTCAACGACCTCCGGTTACCTTTGCCGATGATACTCAATACCGAACGGCGTTGGCGCATCGAGAGGGGGCGCAAGACGCCCGAGCTAACCGTTCACGGTCGATCCCGACGATAGGGAGAAACGTCAACCCTTTACCCCACATCATCGGGATCCGGCGAGTTAAGACAGCATCAGGGGATCGTCCCTCGCCCCGACCAAGTTCACTGGCCAAGGCACCGTCCCCCGTCTCCTTCTGGGGGGAGCATCACAACCTCTCCACCCTCGATCCGGCCGGGGATCCTGGGGCACCGGCGACGAGCTACCTCCCTTCCAACAGAGGAGTCGATGCGCCTGCACCAGCGATTTCGGTTTACGTCTACCGAGAATACCCGGAGCCAGCAGGCGTTGGTGCCTCGCAGAGCACCAACCGTCCAGGCCCATCGCCCGCAGCCATCAGTGACTCTCTCGGAACTAATAGCCAGTGCTAGAGCGTGGAGTACTAGAACAGATAGGAGGGAGGGTGGTTCTCGGTTGATAGCAGGCTCTCAGGCCGCAAACAGCCTCTGTGGACACCTCGGGTCGCCGAACACTGCTCCATGCGCAGGGAGGGGAACCACACGACGACAGAGCCCTTCGCCAATGGATGAGGAAAGAAGATGCGCCCCTATCTCGCCACACGGTACACTTCCCGCTGGTGGCGGCGCTCAAAGTCGGATAAGGCCTCCTAGCCCACTACCGCCGAGTGCGACACCGGGTTTCCGGGACTTGAACACGAGGTTGCAAGACGCTTGCCTTGCAGCGAGGAGCTTTGTTCGGAGGGGGCCCACATCTACGAGGGGTCACAACAGAGCCGGCGAGCTCCAAGTCGTATAAGATCCACTAGCCCACTACCACCGGGTGCGTTACCGGGCTCCCGTGATTTGAACACGAGGTCCCAAGACGCTCGTCTTACAGCGGGGAGCTTTGTTCGGAGGGGGTCCACAACTACGAGGGGTCACATTAGGGGAGGTGGCGCTCAAAGCTGGATAAGGTCCTCTAACCCACTACCGCCGGGGGCGAAACCAGGCACCCGGGATTTGAACCCGAGGTCTCACGACGCTCGTATTGCAGCGGGGAGTTCTGTTCGGAGAGGGCCCTCAACTACGAGGGGTCACAATAGGGGAAGAGCAGCCCTCAACGTCGTTGCAACTCCTACGAAGGTAGGGCTTCTTCCCCCGATGACGCTGGGGGCGACACCGGGCTCTCAGAACCCAAGAGTGGTCTGCCTTCTCCCCCGTTCGAGAGTAAGGAGTGGTCAGCAACGCCAAAGGCCCAGCGACCCAATGGATGTTGAACACGTTCCGGAGGAGGCACCCCAGGGGGGAAATGAGAGCATTACGGCGAGAGCTAGTTTGGGAGTGAGAGTAGGTGGGCCAACGTCGACGGGGAACAGGAGGGCAAACGGTGGACTCGGGAGCTTCGCCCAGCCGGGGAGTTTGAGGGGATCCACGTCGGAGAGGCACCAACAGGGGTACTTGTCGCCCCGGGTCAGCAATGGTGCCCACAACAGGATAAGACCTTCTGTGCAGATGGCACCGGATGCGGCATCGGGCTATCTGGAATCGAGCCCTGAGTCGCAGGATGCACGTCGTGGAGCGAGAAGCCTAGCCCGGAGGGGACTTTGGAGGAGGGACACGCCCGCAAGGAGTCAGCAGGGGTACCGTGCACTTCCCGTCGCGGATGTCGTTCGAAGTGGGGTGAGGTCTTCTCCCTCATTACCGCCGGGTGCCGAACCGGATTCCCGGGACCTAGACCCGATGTCTCAAGACGTTCGTGTTGCTGCTGGGAGCCTTGTCCGGAGGGGAGGCTTGGGCGGACTCACACCTCTGAGGAGCCAGCTGGGGTGCGGGGCAGCTCTCATCGATGGCGGAGCTCGCACTAGGGTAGGGGTTCCTTCTCCGCTACCAATGGGGGCGGCACAGGGCTCTCAAGACCCAAGAGCGGTCGCCCCCACCCCCCGTTCAGGAGGAGACGCCGCACGAGGACGATGCGCCTAGCACGGAGAGAGATAGGGTAGAAGTGAGAGGGGGCCTCCATCGCACCAATAGATGTACCACGTTCGGAAGAGGTCCCAACGGGGCGGTGGCGCAACTCGGACCGTCCACAAGGGCGGTAATATCAATAGACGAACGGCGGCGGGCAACGAGCAGGGTACCTATAGAGGACCTTATATCCACCAGGACAAGGGCACGTACCCGGATAGCCGCTAGGGCCGTCGCAAGATCATCGGAGCAGGAAGAAAGACGCCAACCTCCCACCGAGCCGCTCCACGGATCCTCCCGTCCGCAGCCAACAACGACGCAGTCTTCGTCATCGATAACACTTTTGGAGACGGCACCATCCTCGCCGGAACAATCTCCGGATACACCCCGTTCAGCACAGCGGGCGTGAGAAACTACGCAATCACCGACGGCAACGGGTGCGGGGACTCCCTTGACGAGCCCCCTTCCGCTTGGAGTACCCGCCATGGAATGTTCGCCACCGTCGCCACGACCCCCGCCACGGCGGCTACCGACAACTACCCGTCCCTCGACAGGCGCACCACTTTTGACGCCGGACGTGATCCTTGCGCGCGAATCGTCAACACAGTCAGCGGCTAGAATGGCGCAGTTGGCGCCACCAAGTTCATTACAACAGACGTGCGCATCGACACAGGATGGAGGAAGTTCGGAGCCCGCGCTGACGTCCGAACCACCGCCATCTCTACCACGGCCACCATTGCAGACGCCAGAAGAGAGAGGGCAGCCCCAGCAGGAGACCTCGGAAGACTGCTGCGTATGCTACGAGGCATTGGTGGCCCCGATGGTATATCTAGGGAACCGCTCTCACCGGCTGCATCTACCGTGCTACGCCACACTTCGTGTTCGGGCAGGGGCCGACCTGCGCTGCCCGACGTGTCGGGCGACCGTAACAATTGGTGAAGCCGACGGGATGGCGTTCCGTCAGCACAGCGACGAGATCATAGCAGAGGCCCTAGCGATCGCGCGGCAGGAGATGCCGGCCGAGAGGGGAAGAGGGGCATCCACAAGGATCACAGGGGGCGAGAGGGGCGAACGATTGTTATGTAGTATCTGCCATGGACTGGTTGAGGAGACTGAACGCGTACAGGTGTCCTGCTCGTGCGACGCGCATCGCCGCTGCGCTCTAGGCTTTTGCGAGAACGCAATCTCTCGAGCCAGATTCATCGGCGAAGCACGGTTAGTCACGTGCCCGAACCCCGCCCTACACGACGTTCAACAAGAGGTGGACCTACACCCCCTCTTGCAACATATTCGTACCATTGGCAGGTCGGCGGACACACAGGACGAACGCGATTAAGTGAACAGGGTCACCGTTGCCGAGAACCGCCTTCGGGGCAGGACCCACATTGTGCCCGAAAGGGTGGATCGGACACTGAATGCCACAGCGCGAGACGAGGAGAACCTCTCTTGGGACTGGCGTAGCACGATTCCACAACCGTATGCGCTATGTGGAGTCTGCGATAGGAATATGGAAGACGACGAGAGGTTCTCTTTCTCCGGTTGGCTCGTCCACAGGAGATGCGCCGTTGAAAGCGTAGAGGGGGCAGACAATAGGGGAGACGACCGGTTTGGGGTGGCCATTCGGGAAGGGACAGGACCGTCGCGGCGGAGAACGTTACTCCTCGCGGAAATTCTGCCGAGGATCCCTCTGAGGTACGACCGCGCTTCCGACCGGGGAGCCTATCAACAGGTCAGTTGGAAATCCTATGGCGATCGGTGAATTCGGGTATGAAAGAGGCCACAAGCCGGGACGAAAGCCGCCAACAAGCGCAAGGAGGGAGGTCAGATGACGTCGAAACATCGTGCACCTATTGCGGCCAGGTTCTAGATGACTCTGCTGGAGAGTCGGGGGGCAGCCACGTGCGAATACCTATCCCGTGCGTCCACGGAGGGTTTTTGCATGCACCCTGCATGCTGGACCGGGCAGATCACATCGCGAGAGGACATGCCGACCCGAGGTCCTGCGTAGTGTGCCAGTCTGCGTGGCCGGAGGGGGGCAGGCCTCCCCACCCGGCGGAACTTACCAGAGGGCTGCCCATGTCCGAGCAGGGGGGGAGGTGGGCGGCGGTGAGTAGTGCCCTGCAGTTCGCCGCCCTCCTCGAGCGGGGTAACCTCGGCGCGGAGTCAGACAGTTACGTGACGACTGGGGTTCACAACACGTTCGAGCACATGGTGAGTGCCGTGGGGAGGAGCCCAACCTCTTGGTTTGTGCTGTGCTCCCTATTCTGCGATGCGCTGGATCTACCGCAACAAGCTTACCTCGATTTCCCCCGCACGAGGGAATGGGAAGAGGCGGGCCACCCACTATCAGACGCTGTTCGCAGCGCACGGCATCCGACCCCAGGACATATTACTCCAACTCCCTAACCGGAGGCTCTACATTGGACCTCATGTCCAAGAGTATTTGGCGGGCCTTGACGCCGAATGGGAGGAACGATTGACGAGGTGGACCCTCGGTGTCCAAAGGTCGCTGGAGGCAGGTGACGCACTGCCTCCTTTCCCGACGGCGGTGGCGGCCCCACCGGAGCGAGTGGACTTAGCGCAGGGAGACAACCGGTTAGCAAGGCGGCAGCCTGAAGAGAGAGGTGCCGCTCTAGGTTCAACAGAGAGTCGTGAGACCACAAGGGACACCGCGCTAGCAGGCCTATGTATCTATTGTGGTGAGGACATACAAAAACTCAGACAGGAGTCCAGAGGTCGACCATCTGTGGACAACCATCACTTGTGACCATGACAACAGACAGTTGGTACACGCCGGCTGCATGCTGGATCGTGCGGAACGCCTCGCATGTGGACACACAGACCCGCAGCCATGCGTCGAGTGTGGCTCTGAATGGCCGATAAGAACCCGACCTCCCCATCCGGCAGAGTTAACTGAGGATCTTCCCAGACCCCGGCCGGGGGGAAGGTGGCCGGCAGTAGGAGGTACCCTGCAGTTCGCCGAACTTCTTGAGGAGGAGGGCACCCATCTGGTACCGGCCAGTTATGTGACGACTGGTCATCACCCCACGTTCGAGCACATGGTGAGGACCCATGGAAGGAGCCCAACCTCTTCGTTCCTGCTGTGCTCCCTGTTCAGCGATGCCCTGGGCATGCCTCGAGCGGCGTACCTCGATTTCCCTCGCACGAGGGAATGGAAAGCGGCCACCGCCGACTACCGTGAGCGTTTTGCCGCGCACGCCATCCGACCACGGGATATCATGCTCCGACTCTCAAACCGGAGGATCTACATCTCACCACACGTCCAGCAGTTTCTGGCAGGCCTCCACGCCGAATGGGAGGAACGCCTGACTAGGTGGACCCTCGGGGTACGAAGTGCATTGGAGGCAGGTGACGTGGTGCCTCCTTTTCCGACGACAGTGGCAGACACGCAAGGACGGACGGGCCAGGCGCTGGAGAGCGAGCCATTAACAGGGGGGCATAACGATCAGGGTGGCAATGCTGGAAATGCCATAGAAAATCGTCAGGCCGCGGGAAACAGCGACGCTACGTCAGCGGGACAAGTGGGAACCCCCTGGACAACATCCAGCCTAGCCCTGACCAGGTGCACTCTCGGGGTACTAAACGTGCGGGAAGCAGGTGATGCGCTACCTCCTCTTCCGACGGCAGAGTGGACCCCCGGGGCCCCAAACGCGTTGGGGGTAGGGGACGATTTTAATCCTTTTCCGACGGCGGCGGTGTCCCCAACGGAGGAAACGGTCCCGACGGCGGAAAGCGGTCCGCAAACTAGGGGGCAGGTGGAGCAGGGAGGCGCCGCTAGGAGTGCCATAGAAAGCCGCCACACCGAGGGGGGTAGGGATGCCGCGCTAGCGGGACAAGTGGAGATCCCTCAGGCAAGGCCCAGTACCGCCTCTGCAACATTTGCGGAGGCAACGTCTCCTAGATCAGCTGGAAGCGCATCGCCCTCGCTCGAGGGCGGCCAAGGTGGAATGGGGGCAAACTTTGGAGGTTCCAGTCCAAGTGCTGCGCGGCCTCTGCCTCCGGCGGCAGAAACGACACCGCTGGGAGGAGAAGCTCTGGCGTCGGAGGGCGACTCGCGGACAAGGGGTCAGGTAGATCAGGGAAATGCTGCTGTAGTAGGCATGGAAAACCTTCAAACATCCAGAGACAGGGATGTCACGCCATCGGGACGCTTGAGGGTGCCCATGACACCATCCAGCGCCACCCCAGCAACACCTGGAGATACTTCCTCTGAACCTGGTAGCGTAGCCAGCGAGGGGGTTGGCACAAGAGGCGGACGGGGCCGACCGCGGGGGTTTGGGAGGGGGTCACGAGCGAGAAGCACAGGGGAGAGGGGCCGTCACGAACCGGGAAAGAATCCCTCGACCCGGCGGCAGTAAGCCGCCCTCGGCCCCTGAACCGAGAGGAGGCAGCGAGTCGCCCTCGACTCCTGGATCGAGAGGGGGCAGCGAGCTTCGTTCGGATCCTGGATCGAGAGGGGGCGGTGGTGAAGAGAGAGAACTCCCCAGGGAAGGAGAAGGTAGCGAGGGGGGAGGATCAGCATCGGGGAGCGTAGGGCGACTCCGTGCATTCATTGGCGTCAGTTAAGACGGCGTGATGCGCGGGGGATGCCGATCGGCAATCGCTCGGGGGCACCGAGTGGTAGGGCTGCCGTGTGGAAACCAGCACGTTATGCACGCGCGGTGTGTGGTGGAAGCTATCCGAAGGAGTGGGTCACACGCACAACTCATTTGCGCTACACGAGGGTGCATGGCCCGCCATGGGAGACGGGAATCACTGGAGGCAGCAGTTCAGGCTGATCCTGGACTCCGTGTTACGGTCGCAGGACTTGAAGGAAGGCAGGACAACAACTACGATGAACAGAGGGAAGAGCTTTGCTACCCGTGGGACCAGGATTCGTTAGGCATAGCAGGGCCACTAGATGATGTTTCTCTTGAACAGCTCCAACAACGTTTCGTCACCGTGGTTAAGGTACAGCCGGGGCTAGCTACTGTCCACGCCAAGCTTCTCACCCACGTGCTTGGTCTCCTGAACCACGCCCTCGGAGCGCATTGGCCAAACAGACACTCAGAGACGCCGAGGTCGCTCCTGAGGGCCATTAAGATGTGGTACATCGTGCCAGCACTGCTACACTCGCAGGACAGCCGCGTGGAGCGACGCGAGAGATTCGCGTCCGTCGAACGAGGTGACATCACGCTTATTCTCCCGTGGTTGATGGAGTACACCAGCCGAGCATCGACACGGCTCAGCGGCCCAACCTACGAAGCCACAGACGCGGCTAAGTACGAGAGAGCGTCGTCAGCCTGTCGCCACTCGGGCGGGGTGTCAGTAGCAGCACGCTGTCTTCTCGCGGAAGCCCGAGCGCCCGGCAACGAGGTGACGTGGGAGCGGGTGAAAGCCAAATTCCCGGGGGAAGATCGTGCCTCCATCTCCAAGTCGGCAGCGGCCGCGGTGGCAGCAAGCTCCACGGAACCGAAGGAAGGAAGTGTTCCCAACTGGCGTCCAGAGCAAGAGTTGGATTCGCAGGTGGCCCTCGACGTCATCAACTCACACAATGCGTTATCAGGCTCGGGGAGTGACGGCCTACGCTTCTCACACCTGCAGTCGGCTTCGGTCGCGAGAAGTTTGGAGCTAGCAGCGAGGCCTTTTGGAGGCGGATCTTCGACGACCCCGTTGCATTCCCGCCGGAATTCTGGCAGCTCTTCTTGCAGTCCAACCTCACTACCTTGGGGGAAAAATGTCGCCCCGAATGTGTAGGTATGACATGGAGACGTCTTCTAGCAGCCGGGACTATTAGGCAGTGGCGGCCACGGCTGGAAGAGATTAATCGTGAGGCAAGACAGTTTGGGGTAGGGATTCGAGGGGGGGTGGAGCAGGTAGCTCTACGCGCCCGGGTACACCATGAATCAAGAAACTGGCTCATCCTAACCGACTGTTCCAACGCCTTCAATACTGTAAAGCGGACGGCAGTACTTGCCGAGGCGGCCACTTGCGTGCCCGCGCTTACGCCGTTCATTGCTAACTGCTACGGCGAGAGGCCCGCCCCTACGTTCTTCCAGATGGACTCGGGGGAGCGGCGTAAAATTGACTGCTCCAGTGGAGTGCAGCAAGGGGATGCTATGGGCCCGGCGCTGTTCTGCATGCCACTGCTGCCAATACTCAAACGGGTCCGTGAGGAGTTTGGACCCCGGGGTGTTGAAGCCTTTGCCTACCTCGATGACATTAGCATCGGTATATCAGAGATTACACCGGACACACTGAGAGTAGTGCCCTTTCTCCAGCACGAGCTGTGCGAAATAGGCGTTGCAATTAACCCCAGCCAGACGGTTGCTTTGCCTCCAAAAGGGCATGTGCCTACGTCGGAAGATATAGCACTTCTGGGGAGAATAGGTGTCCGCATTGCGGAAGGGGCTGGGGTAAAGGTGGTTGGCGTGCTCATAGGCACTGATGCATTCGCGGTGAACAGCGCCGTCGAGATAGTCCGAGATGGGGGAGCAGAGCAACTCGCGCGCATCCTGCCGCGTATGCTGGACAAACAGTCGGCGAACCTCATCGCTACCAGTTCAATGGTGAAGCGGACCTCCTACATTGAGCGGGTAATGGACCCGGAGCTGTCACTACCCGCGTGTCAGCGGGCAGACAATAGAGCAATATGGATGCTCGAGCGCCCTCTCGAGCTTCCAGGGATAGCGGACGAATCGCCGTTGTTTGCGGACGGATGCCCGGCGAATCGGTTGACGCTTCAGCCCCACCAGAAAGCGCAGGCGAGCCTCTCCACAGGGGCCGGGGGGCTTGGACACTCATCGGCTGAATCAAGGAGAACGTCAGCGTCCATCGGGAGCTTAGTGGCGACGGTGCCCGAGGTCCTTGCTGACCTCTCCGGCCCATTGGGGGGAAAAGTCCGAAGGGAGTTGCCCAATTCGGACCTCGTTCGCCGCATATGGAGTAGCGTCAGGGACCTCCGTGACATCCATGGGGTATCGGAGGAGGCAATGGCGAACGTGGTCCCGGAAAGTTGGCGGAATAGAGCGTTTCGCGCGCACGAGGGAGGAGTCTCAGAGCTGTCTGACATGGAGGCATTGCCAGCACATGAAGCCCAAACGACCAGCTCCCACAAAGCGCAGCACAAGCTGGGGCAGCAGGTAAACCGGGTATGGTACCAACGGTACGTTGCGTCTCTGGACCAGCTTCCCGAGGCAGCAGGCCCGTCGAGTCGGAACGACGTGTTCGGGGGAATCGAAACCAGAGATCTTGCCAAGGCTCGGCAACGGAGCCTATCGGGACCAGGCGCTGTCGCCTGTTTGAGGGCAAGGCCTGTGGACACGGCACGAATCATACCGGCTTCGGAGTTCGTGTCTATGGGACGGCGCTTTCTGGGAATGGAGGAGCCCATAGCGACGAGGTGCCCCTGCTGCGAAGCGACGTCACCACGCGTCACGCGCGCACATGCCACCGAGCAGGCGCGCAGGTAAAACAGCATCAGCCGCTAGTCCACGCGCTGTCCCGCACCTTCAAGCGGTTGTCCATCCGCCATCAAACGGAAAGCGGAGCGCCCTTCAACGCCGACAGAAACCTCCGCATGGATATAGTGATCGAGAGGGGAGGCCTCCGAGACGCTACGTCGTCAGAGTACCGTAACAAGGCGATACTCCTCGACATCACGCACGCAGACCCCCAAGCGAGAGTCCACATGCGCTGATCGAGACGGATCAGCCGCCTCCACTTCCGAGGCGCGAAAGCGCAACCACTACGCTCGTGCAGGACAAGTGTCCTTCGACGAGCGCAGCCATAAACTTGTCACCCTCGCGGTGGAAAGCTTTGGACGCCTCGAGAAGGAAGGCAGCGATTTCATTGACCAGCTGGCAACGAGCATCATCGGAGGAACGGACGGGGGATCTCTAGCAAGAAAAGGGGTTTGTAAGGAGTATCTTTTCCAGATCATATCGGGGACCACCCAGGTCGCGATCTCGCGCCGGGTGCACCGACATAATCCTGCCCTGCGAGACCGCCAGGCCGCCAGGGGAGAAGAGAGGAGGAGGGAGGACTACTTCGAATGGCGTGGGGATGGATTGTAGATGCGGAGTAGGACGCAGGGCGTATAGATACATAGTCGGTGAAAATATATCGGTAAAAGGTAGTACGTATTCAATTGAGTATACGCAAGGAAGGAAAAAAGGTTGGATAAAATTGAGGGTGTTCGACGAATTATGTTAGTTTTTTCATCATAAATGAATAACGCCCTGCACATTGTCAGAAGGCAAACAATAATAATAAATATATATATATACAATACGTTAAAACTAAGCAAAATTCTAAAACCGCACATACCACGTTAGTTCGGGGAACAAAGAAGCTTTTGTACTATTTCATGAATTCGGTAGTCTATTCTGCATTGTATTGAACGAAAAATCGACAAAAATACAACTACAAAAGCTTTGGTAAACAATTGCAATCGACTCAAACTCACCTCTTGCATGGTCCAGGCCAAACCATTTTCCAAAAGGGGTACCTGTTTTATCTTTGTCATTTTTTAGAATTAACACGTGAAACAAGGTGCCCCAGACCCGCGCGGTCGAGAGGAATCAAAACCCGCTGTAAAAAAAATAACCATGAACAACGGCCATATGTGGATATTTCTAGAAAAATAATAACCCGAATTCACCCCGATTTTACCCCGAAATGTGTATTTTTGTCCCAATGGGAATAGAAATTAGAGACGACGCCCAACGTAAACATGCTTTATTTGTCGAGAAGACACACGTATGTATACAACAGGTCCAACTGTAAGACACCGATAATACGCATACAGCAGCCGGCGTCCCCGGTGGCTTGGTAGGTGGTCCGCGTGCCTGTCAAGATCAATTTCGTGGGTTCAATGAGTCTCACCGAGTGCATGCTCATAGGGACTTTTCCTTGCATAAAAAATTGATAAGCGGAAAGCGCGAAAGCGTGAGTTGGCTATATTCGATGAAAATCGACGAGCAGTGGGAATGCAGAACCCTATGCGCGACAAAAAATAAAGGCACGTACCGGGGGGGAGAAGGGACGACACCTGTGACCACGGCTTGTCCAGAAGATCGTCGAGGGTAAAACCTCCTACGAGTGGGCTGGAAAGTAAAAGTGATGGAAAAAAAAATATATATATATACATATGTGTGTGTTTTCTTCACATTAAACAGTTCTTTCTACTCGTCGACATCGAGCACAAACAGTGTACGTGCGATGCAATGCCATGTCATCATATCATACTGGATACGACAGGCACGACATTCTTATTAATCACAGAAACGACAGAGAACAAAGGAAAATAAAGAAGACAAAGACAAATCGAAACAGAAAATAAAAGAGCCCACGAAGGGATGGATTTGGCAGCGCTAGATAAGAAATAGCTGGAAAAAAACACATAAAAAGGAGAGAAAACACCACTACTTGTAAACAGACTACGACTAAGGACCATATAAAAAGAACAGGCTAGCCAAAGCCCAAAGCACCCTCCATACACATAAGTAGGATTTCTTCTTTTTTCGACCTACATAATCGTTTAAAAAAATAAAAATGCTGGGTCCAGGTCCAAGAAGAGTTTTTCAGCACCCGTTGTGTCCGTTTTTCGCTAAAACGTCTGCACGTGGAGCCGGGCAAAGGAGAGCTTTTCACCTACATACCACTTTAAAATGAATAAAAATATAATCTGTATCGAGAGGAATGTGGCCCTGAACGAGATACGTTAGAAACCGTTGTAAAAAACAAAGACAACAACTGCTGTTGTGTTCCTTGTCGGAGAACGAGTTATTCTGACGCGACGACCAAATTTGCTTTGCTCATGAATGAAGCTGGAACTGTTATTAATCAGTGCTGGACCTTATCCACATAAATCCCACAGCAGTAGCATATATGACACCCATGCCGCTGCCGCTACAGCAACAGCAACTGTCGCACCTCCACTTACCCCCTTCAGTTCTTCTCGAACATGCCAAGGATATAATTGTACCGCTTCACAAGCCCCAGATTTCCTCATTTGTTTTATATCCAATGTTTTATGTTATTATTACGGGGGTCCATAGGACCTATGGTACACACAAAACCCTCTATATTTCCCAATTTTTACTAACAATATTTGGTCCTGTTAACTATGGCCCCCCTTAATAACAAATACATGAAGTATTATTATTCGAGTTCGTACCAGGCAGTTATGAAAGCATATTGTACACGGTATATACAATAATCGCAAAATATGTGTCATGTGTCATCAAACAAACGTTGCAAGAGCATCCAAGTCACAATGTCGTCATATTGGTGGAGGTTAAAGATTGAACGGAGTACGAGTATACATCTGGGGTTTGTGCAGAGGTACAGAATATTTGGCATGCTTGGACAGAGGGGATGGGCAAGAGGTTCATAGAGTCAATGACGTGTGCGGTTGGTTCAACCAGGAAAACACGCGGGTGAAAGGGTTGACACGGCAGTGAGGAAAGAGACCATCTCGGTCTACGTACAATAATATAGTATTACGGAGGGCCATAGTATATAGGACTTACGGTACACAAAAAACCTACATATTTACCTTTTTGTACCAACAATAATTTATCCTATTTACTATGATCCCCCGTAATAGTAGTAGTAGTACTCGGGGAGGGGTAACAGCAGGAGGGGTAGAAGGAACACCGTACAAGTGTATGGGGGCAGGGGGGGGGAACAGGAGGAGTAGAAGGGAAACCGCGATAGAAGAGAGTAGCGGAGAGACCGCAGATAGGGTAGCAAGGTACCAGGCCGACTAATAGGTTCGACTTTTCTTTGCTACTCGTACCGCCAACTGCTGCGGCCGTTCGGTATGCATTTTGATTTTTTTTTTCCCTTCTTATCCTTATGAAAGAAGTACTACATAGTGGGTGGGTGACGAGCGTATTTTGGCCCACTCACTATTGCTCTTTTTACTTAGTTAAGTGTTCACCGGGATGCATAGTCCCCTTTTTCCTTCTCGTATATTTCCCCTTGCACGTCCCTTTTGGCTCATGCTCGGGGTAAGTATGTATGTGTCTGAGCTTTGGCTTCCCATTATATTTATTTATTTGGGATTCTTCTCCTTTTCTTTTTCTTTTTCCTGTTCTTTTTCGGTTTGGTTTCTTCGTTGCTTCTCTTTCTTTAAGGTGTATTTTGGTTGCTGGCGTATGTATGTATGTTGTGTCGGCCGCACCCAGTGCGAAGGCATGGTATTGTGTAGGCTATTAATGCATTACGGTGTGTTATCTCTGTGTCGTAGTCTGTGACCACAGAGCTCGTATCTTTCTAGGGTGAAGAACCAGCACGGACACTGGGCTTGCTGGATGTCGACGAGTAGAAGAACGGTTTAATGTGAAGACACACACACACACACACACACTCGTGGGGTGTACGAGAAGGGGTGGTTTGATATCCTTTAGAAGGTGGGCGAATTGAAAGCAGAACCCGCCTGCCCTCCCTTGGGGATAAGGTGTGGTAGGTCTAAAGTACAGGTTGGCAGTCTCTCTCGGGTGCGTGTAATATATGCTACTACTGCTGTAACAAGCAGTAGTAGGTGAAGAGTGGATATTATATATATGGTCCAGCACTTCTTAATATAAATTCCAGATTCATTCATGAGCAAAAAAATTTTTTTTTTCCCCCTTAATTTCCATGTTTTTTTCGAGCAATTCTCTAAGCTTCTAGATTTTTCATTCTTTTTCGGGTAATTCTTATCGGAGAGTTTTTTTCGATGATTTCCGTGTTTTTTTAATGATCGGAGAGCTTTTCCCCACAGCTCAACACAAAATGTATATAATGCAGCATAATGCTTTTCGGAAGAACTTGTATACGTACTCACGAACCCAACCGTCGTCGCCACACGAAAACCAAAAATTACTTGTCCTTCCTGCCGAGCGCCGCCTCCTGTGAGATTCCGCTTGGTCATGACAATCCGTGCGAACCGTCTAAAAACACGAAGCACATCGACAGTAGTAAATATATATGTATATATATACAAGGCTTTCCTTCGGAGTGGGTATTCCGTCGTTTCTTGTACAAATACATTTAGTTTGGTTGGCTTTGGGCTATGACGCCAATTGCAGTTTTGGTTGGCTGTGGGCTTTGACGCCAATTGCAGTCATATTGCAATTGGGGTAATAGCCCAAAGCCAACCAAACTAGATGTTATGACGCCAATTGCGCTTATATTGCAATTGGGGCAATACCCAAAGCCAACCAAAGTAAAAGTATTTGTGTAAGAAACGGTGAAGGATGTAATAATCGCGAAAAATATTTGTGAATGTAATGAGAAACATAAGATCGGGTGACGCAAGACTAAGAATGGCATTCGTCTAATAATAAGGATAACATCTTTCATCAGTGCGGGGAGAGAGTGGAGTAGTGCATGGCATGTGGATGATATACAACATACAGGCTGTTGTTTCAAGGAAGGTTCGGGACAGAGGGGAAAGCAGCAGTGCCGGCAACGACAACGGTTATGGAAATGTTGTATAGTTGCTGGGCGGCCGCGATTTCGGTTTTAGCCAGCATAGGAGTTTGGATGAGACATGATATGTAAATAGTCTTCCAGGCTGCTGTAGTAACGAGGCGGGAGGCCCAGAATGTGGATCTGTCCGCTGTTGAACCCGTTGGGTATGTGTAGGGAGAAATAATCGTGATTTTGGGAAATGTGGGAACAATTTGTTGCCTCTCATTCGTCCTGGATGAAGACAATCTGCTTGGCGTACTGCTTCGGAATTCCGCGAAGCCCTGGAGCAGGCGAAATGGAAGGGAATCTTCTTGCGCTTGAAGATGATGTCTCCGTCTTTGATGGTGGAGTCCGTCAGGCGGCAGTTGTAGCACTTGCGCGCGGGGCGGGAGTGGCGTGCAGGGAATGGCGGGGGAGGGGGAAGGGGGGGGGGGGGGGGGGGGGGGGGGGGGGGGGGGGGGGGGGGGGGGGGGGGGGGGGGGGGGGGTGGGGGGGGGGGGGGGGGGGGGGCAGAGTTCTTTATTTATACTGCTCTACAGCGGCACAACAGCAGTACGTAATCGCTTGCTATACGACTGCAGCTGCAGCAGCAGAAGCAGCAAGTACATGCGTAAAATGCAGCAGGAAAACGCGCAAAATATTTTTTTTAACGTACCAAAACGACCATTTGGGTGCAAAAACGACCAAGAAAAACAATAATCCGAATACATAAGAACAATCAGTGGATGTTGAGCCAGCATTAGCAGTATCAGCAGCAGCAGCAGCAGCAGCAGCAGCCGCAACGGCTTCGAGCAGTGGTTGCGGCAGCATTAGCAACATTAGCTGCAGCAGAAGCAGCAATGGATCGCCGCAGCGTTGGCAGCAGTAGCGGCATATAGCAAAGATATGATCAAAAAAAGAAGAAACAAAGTATGTACCCTGGTATGACGCGACCGCAAAAACTACGGAATTTCATTGGCGAAACAAAAATATGTACACACATATGACCAGCATGATGTACAACGCAGCAGCAGCACCACAGCAGCGTAGCAGCGATATGGAAAGAACGAAGCCCAAAACGAGAAAAAGCAGTACGTGCGCAAAATGCAGCAGCAAAATGGCCAAAATATTTTTTTCCAGGTACTCAAACGACCATTTAGGTACAAAAACGATCAAGAAAAACAATAGTCCGAGTACATACGAACATCCAGTGAATATTGCGGCAGCATTATTAGCATTAGCAACATTAGCAGCAGCAGCAGCAGCAGCAGCAGCAGCAACGGATCGCCGCAACTTTGGCTGCAGCAGCAGCAGCATAGCAACGGTATGGAAAGAAGGAAGAAAAAAACTATGTACCCTGGTCTGCCGCAATCGCAAAACGTACGGTAATTATTGACGATACAGAAATATGTACACACACACACGAGTGTAGTACATACAAATCACGTCCAGCATGATGTACGGCAACAACGCAGCAACACCATAAAAAAAAATCGTTGACGATACAGAAATATGTACACACGCACAAGTGTAATAGGCACACAAATCATGTCCAGCATGATGTGTACGGGAACAACGCAGCAGCGCCACAAAACGACAAAACGACCAGGTTTATTTGGGGTAAGCTCCTTCGCATGGACAGGACATTTAGTTCATGTTGCTACAAAATCTGGGATTTCTATAAGTATTGAAGATTTAATGAACATTCAGTGAAATTGCGGCACCACTACTAGCAGCAGCAGCAGCAGCAGAAGCAGCAACGGATCGCCACAGCGTTTGGCAGCAGCAGCAGCAGCAGCATAGCAACGATATGATAGAAGGAAGAAGAAAAAAAAGTATGTACCCCGAGTCCGTCCGAAAATTATTTTTGGTACCTCACTATAGATAGACCCACCCCCGCATGCTGTACGGCAACAACGCAGCAGCAGCATAGCAACAATACGAAAAGAACCAAGCTTAAATACGAGAAAAAGTAGTTCGTACGCAAAATGCAGGAGCAAAACGACCAAAATATTTTTTTTACGTACGTATAAAAAAAAAACATTTGGGTACAAAAACGGCCAACAAAAACAATAATCCGCGTTGGCAGCAGCAACATAGCAACGATATGAAAATAAGGAAGAAGAAAACTGTGTACCCTGGTATGCCACGATCGCAAAACCTACGGAAATTCAGTGACGATACACAAATATGTACACACACAAGTGCAGCATGATGTACGGCAACAACGCAGCAGCACCACAGGAGCAGCAAGCAGTAGCATAGTAACGATAGGAAAGAAAATCAAGCCAAAAACGAGTAAAAGCAGTACGTACGCAAAATGCAGGAGCAAAACGACAAAAATATTTTTCACGTATCAAAAGAACCATTGGGTACAAAAACGACCAATAAAACAATAATCCGAGTACATACGAACATTCAGTGGATATTGCGGCAGCATTAGCAGCAGAAGCAGCTACAGCAAGCAGCAGAAGCTGCAATGAATCGCCGCAGCGTTGGCAGCAGCAGCGTTGGCAGCAGCAGCAGCAGCATAGCAACGATATTAAAATTTTTGAAGAAAAAATGCATGATGTACCCTAGTATGCCGCCAT
>JASSKH010000020.1:10218571-10404643 GCA_031763025.1 Macrocystis pyrifera | reverse complement strand
AACTCCGCACCTGGTGGCAAAAACGTGGCCTTCGCCACCTGCGAGGATCTCATGTGCGATGGTGGCGGGATCATCCTGTATTGGGCAACCAAGTGCGAGTTATGTGCTCGCCCGATCAAGGAAGGGGCTGTCTCGTACTCCCTCGAGGACTGCTGACAGTGGTGAGTGTCGTGTGTCTAGTGTTGAATGCTGTCTGTTGCCAGTTACGTTTTTTTGGGGTTGTCAATTGCCTTTTTGCATACAAACCTACCTCAAAGCGTTTATTATTATTTTTTGGACTCATCCATGCTCGTTCTTTCCCCTTCGTGCGTTGCGTCGGCTCCTCTTACACAGTGCACGCGAACGCGCGCATGCACAACTGTTTGCGGGGCGTGAACGAAGGAACGGAGGATTCAGCTGTCGCCGTCACCGCTGCACCGAACGATGTGAGTGCTGCTGCTACTGTGGTGCATTTTCGGTGCACACGATTTCTGTGTGTACATGTTTTGGTGACCCTACGTACCCCCTTTGCACGTTTTCGGCTGCTGCTGCTGCTGCTGTCCGCCACGCCATGAGTGCTTCTGCTGTGCACCTGCTGCTGCTGTGCACTTGCTGCTGCTGTAGTGCTGCTGCGTTGTTGCCGTGCATCATGCTGGAGGTGTACATATTTTCGGATCGTCAATAAAATTCCGTAGGTTTCGCGATGGCGGCATACTAGGGTACATCATGCATTTTTTCTTCAAAAATTTTAATATCGTTGCTATGCTGCTGCTGCTGCTGCCAACGCTGCTGCTGCCAACGCTGCGGCGATTCATTGCAGCTTCTGCTGCTTGCTGTAGCTGCTTCTGCTGCTAATGCTGCCGCAATATCCACTGAATGTTCGTATGTACTCGGATTATTGTTTTTATTGGTCGTTTTTGTACCCAAATGGTTCTTTTGATACGTGAAAAATATTTTTGTCGTTTTGCTCCTGCATTTTGCGTACGTACTGCTTTTACTCGTTTTTGGCTTGATTTTCTTTCCTATCGTTACTATGCTACTGCTTGCTGCTCCTGTGGTGCTGCTGCGTTGTTGCCGTACATCATGCTGCACTTGTGTGTGTACATATTTGTGTATCGTCACTGAATTTCCGTAGGTTTTGCGATCGTGGCATACCAGGGTACACAGTTTTCTTCTTCCTTATTTTCATATCGTTGCTATGTTGCTGCTGCCAACGCGGATTATTGTTTTTGTTGGCCGTTTTTGTACCCAAATGTTTTTTTTTATACGTACGTTAAAAAAAAATATTTTGGTCGTTTTGCTCCTGCATTTTGCGTACGAACTACTTTTTCTCGTATTTAAGCTTGGTTCTTTTCGTATTGTTGCTATGCTGCTGCTGCGTTGTTGCCGTACAGCATGCGGGGGTGGGTCTATCTATAGTGAGGTACCAAAAATAATTTTCGGACGGACTCGGGGTACATACTTTTTTTTCTTCCTTCTATTCATATCGTTGCTATGCTGCTGCTGCTGCTGCTGCCAACGCTGTGGCGATCCGTTGCTGCTTCTGCTGCTGCTGCTGCTGCTAGTAGTGGTGCCGCAATTTCACTGAATGTTCATTAAATCTTCAATACTTATAGAAATCCCAGATTTTGTAGCAACATGAACTAAATGTCCTGTCCATGCGAAGGAGCTTACCCCAAATAAACCTGGTCGTTTTGTCGTTTTGTGGCGCTGCTGCGTTGTTCCCGTACACATCATGCTGGACATGATTTGTGTGCCTATTACACTTGTGCGTGTGTACATATTTCTGTATCGTCAACGATTTTTTTTTATGGTGTTGCTGCGTTGTTGCCGTACATCATGCTGGACGTGATTTGTATGTACTACACTCGTGTGTGTGTGTACATATTTCTGTATCGTCAATAATTACCGTACGTTTTGCGATTGCGGCAGACCAGGGTACATAGTTTTTTTCTTCCTTCTTTCCATACCGTTGCTATGCTGCTGCTGCTGCAGCCAAAGTTGCGGCGATCCGTTGCTGCTGCTGCTGCTGCTGCTGCTGCTGCTAATGTTGCTAATGCTAATAATGCTGCCGCAATATTCACTGGATGTTCGTATGTACTCGGACTATTGTTTTTCTTGATCGTTTTTGTACCTAAATGGTCGTTTGAGTACCTGGAAAAAATATTTTGGCCATTTTGCTGCTGCATTTTGCGCACGTACTGCTTTTTCTCGTTTTGGGCTTCGTTCTTTCCATATCGCTGCTACGCTGCTGTGGTGCTGCTGCTGCGTTGTACATCATGCTGGTCATATGTGTGTACATATTTTTGTTTCGCCAATGAAATTCCGTAGTTTTTGCGGTCGCGTCATACCAGGGTACATACTTTGTTTCTTCTTTTTGATCATATCTTTGCTATATGCCGCTACTGCTGCCAACGCTGCGGCGATCCATTGCTGCTTCTGCTGCAGCTAATGTTGCTAATGCTGCCGCAACCACTGCTCGAAGCCGTTGCGGCTGCTGCTGCTGCTGCTGCTGCTGCTGATACTGCTAATGCTGGCTCAACATCCACTGATTGTTCTTATGTATTCGGATTATTGTTTTTCTTGGTCGTTTTTGCACCCAAATGGTCGTTTTGGTACGTTTAAAAAAATATTTTGCGCGTTTTCCTGCTGCTTTTTACGCATGTACTTGCTGCTTCTGCTGCTGCAGCTGCAGTCGTATAGCAAGCGATTACGTACTGCTGTTGTGCCGCTGTAGAGCAGTATAAATAATGAACTCCCCCCCCCCCCCCCCCCCCCCTTCCCCCTCCCCCGCCATTCCCTGCACGCCACTCCCGCCCCGCGCGCAAGTGCTACAACTGCCGCCTGACGGACTCCACCATCAAAGACGGAGACATCATCTTCAAGCGCAAGAAGATTCCCTTCCATTTCGCCTGCTCCAGGGCTTCGCGGAATTCCGAAGCAGTACGCCAAGCAGATTGTCTTCATCCAGGACGAATGAGAGGCAACAAATTGTTCCCACATTTCCCAAAATCACGATTATTTCTCCCTACACATACCCAACGGGTTCAACAGCGGACAGATCCACATTCTGGGCCTCCCGCCTCGTTACTACAGCAGCCTGGAAGACTATTTACATATCATGTCTCATCCAAACTCCTATGCTGGCTAAACCGAAATCGCGGCCGCCCAGCAACTATACAACATTTCCATAACCGTTGTCGTTGCCGGCACTGCTGCTTTCCCCTCTGTCCCGAACCTTCCTTGAAACAACAGCCTGTATGTTGTATATCATCCACATGCCATGCACTACTCCACTCTCTCCCCGCACTGATGAAAGATGTTATCCTTATTATTAGACGAATGCCATTCTTAGTCTTGCGTCACCCGATCTTATGTTTCTCATTACATTCACAAATATTTTTCGCGATTATTACATCCTTCACCGTTTCTTACACAAATACTTTTACTTTGGTTGGCTTTGGGTATTGCCCCAATTGCAATATAAGCGCAATTGGCGTCATAACATCTAGTTTGGTTGGCTTTGGGCTATTACCCCAATTGCAATATGACTGCAATTGGCGTCAAAGCCCACAGCCAACCAAAACTGCAATTGGCGTCATAGCCCAAAGCCAACCAAACTAAATGTATTTGTACAAGAAACGACGGAATACCCACTCCGAAGGAAAGCCTTGTATATATATACATATATATTTACTACTGTCGATGTGCTTCGTGTTTTTAGACGGTTCGCACGGATTGTCATGACCAAGCGGAATCTCACAGGAGGCGGCGCTCGGCAGGAAGGACAAGTAATTTTTGGTTTTCGTGTGGCGACGACGGTTGGGTTCGTGAGTACGTATACAAGTTCTTCCGAAAAGCATTATGCTGCATTATATACATTTTGTGTTGAGCTGTGGGGAAAAGCTCTCCGATCATTAAAAAAACACGGAAATCATCGAAAAAAACTCTCCGATAAGAATTACCCGAAAAAGAATGAAAAATCTAGAAGCTTAGAGAATTGCTCGAAAAAAACATGGAAATTAAGGGGGAAAAAAAAAATTTTTTTGCTCATGAATGAATCTGGAATTTATATTAAGAAGTGCTGGACCATATATATAATATCCACTCTTCACCTACTACTGCTTGTTACAGCAGTAGTAGCATATATTACACGCACCCGAGAGAGACTGCCAACCTGTACTTTAGACCTACCACACCTTATCCCCAAGGGAGGGCAGGCGGGTTCTGCTTTCAATTCGCCCACCTTCTAAAGGATATCAAACCACCCCTTCTCGTACACCCCACGAGTGTGTGTGTGTGTGTGTGTGTGTTCTTCACATTAAACCGTTCTTCTACTCGTCGACATCCAGCAAGCCCAGTGTCCGTGCTGGTTCTTCACCCTAGAAAGATACGAGCTCTGTGGTCACAGACTACGACACAGAGATAACACACCGTAATGCATTAATAGCCTACACAATACCATGCCTTCGCACTGGGTGCGGCCGACACAACATACATACATACGCCAGCAACCAAAATACACCTTAAAGAAAGAGAAGCAACGAAGAAACCAAACCGAAAAAGAACAGGAAAAAGAAAAAGAAAAGGAGAAGAATCCCAAATAAATAAATATAATGGGAAGCCAAAGCTCAGACACATACATACTTACCCCGAGCATGAGCCAAAAGGGACGTGCAAGGGGAAATATACGAGAAGGAAAAAGGGGACTATGCATCCCGGTGAACACTTAACTAAGTAAAAAGAGCAATAGTGAGTGGGCCAAAATACGCTCGTCACCCACCCACTATGTAGTACTTCTTTCATAAGGATAAGAAGGGAAAAAAAAAATCAAAATGCATACCGAACGGCCGCAGCAGTTGGCGGTACGAGTAGCAAAGAAAAGTCGAACCTATTAGTCGGCCTGGTACCTTGCTACCCTATCTGCGGTCTCTCCGCTACTCTCTTCTATCGCGGTTTCCCTTCTACTCCTCCTGTTTCCCCCCCCTGCCCCCATACACTTGTACGGTGTTCCTTCTACCCCTCCTGCTGTTACCCCTCCCCGAGTACTACTACTACTATTACGGGGGATCATAGTAAATAGGATAAATTATTGTTGGTACAAAAAGGTAAATATGTAGGTTTTTTGTGTACCGTAAGTCCTATATACTATGGCCCTCCGTAATACTATATTATTGTACGTAGACCGAGATGGTCTCTTTCCTCACTGCCGTGTCAACCCTTTCACCCGCGTGTTTTCCTGGTTGAACCAACCGCACACGTCATTGACTCTATGAACCTCTTGCCCATCCCCTCTGTCCAAGCATGCCAAATATTCTGTACCTCTGCACAAACCCCAGATGTATACTCGTACTCCGTTCAATCTTTAACCTCCACCAATATGACGACATTGTGACTTGGATGCTCTTGCAACGTTTGTTTGATGACACATGACACATATTTTGCGATTATTGTATATACCGTGTACAATATGCTTTCATAACTGCCTGGTACGAACTCGAATAATAATACTTCATGTATTTGTTATTAAGGGGGGCCATAGTTAACAGGACCAAATATTGTTAGTAAAAATTGGGAAATATAGAGGGTTTTGTGTGTACCATAGGTCCTATGGACCCCCGTAATAATAACATAAAACATTGGATATAAAACAAATGAGGAAATCTGGGGCTTGTGAAGCGGTACAATTATATCCTTGGCATGTTCGAGAAGAACTGAAGGGGGTAAGTGGAGGTGCGACAGTTGCTGTTGCTGTAGCGGCAGCGGCATGGGTGTCATATATGCTACTGCTGTGGGATTTATGTGGATAAGGTCCAGCACTGATTAATAACAGTTCCAGCTTCATTCATGAGCAAAGCAAATTTGGTCGTCGCGTCAGAATAACTCGTTCTCCGACAAGGAACACAACAGCAGTTGTTGTCTTTGTTTTTTACAACGGTTTCTAACGTATCTCGTTCAGGGCCACATTCCTCTCGATACAGATTATATTTTTATTCATTTTAAAGTGGTATGTAGGTGAAAAGCTCTCCTTTGCCCGGCTCCACGTGCAGACGTTTTAGCGAAAAACGGACACAACGGGTGCTGAAAAACTCTTCTTGGACCTGGACCCAGCATTTTTATTTTTTTAAACGATTATGTAGGTCGAAAAAAGAAGAAATCCTACTTATGTGTATGGAGGGTGCTTTGGGCTTTGGCTAGCCTGTTCTTTTTATATGGTCCTTAGTCGTAGTCTGTTTACAAGTAGTGGTGTTTTCTCTCCTTTTTATGTGTTTTTTCCAGCTATTTCTTATCTAGCGCTGCCAAATCCATCCCTTCGTGGGCTCTTTTATTTTCTGTTTCGATTTGTCTTTGTCTTCTTTATTTTCCTTTGTTCTCTGTCGTTTCTGTGATTAATAAGAATGTCGTGCCTGTCGTATCCAGTATGATATGATGACATGGCATTGCATCGCACGTACACTGTTTGTGCTCGATGTCGACGAGTAGAAAGAACTGTTTAATGTGAAGAAAACACACACATATGTATATATATATATTTTTTTTTCCATCACTTTTACTTTCCAGCCCACTCGTAGGAGGTTTTACCCTCGACGATCTTCTGGACAAGCCGTGGTCACAGGTGTCGTCCCTTCTCCCCCCCCGGTACGTGCCTTTATTTTTTGTCGCGCATAGGGTTCTGCATTCCCACTGCTCGTCGATTTTCATCGAATATAGCCAACTCACGCTTTCGCGCTTTCCGCTTATCAATTTTTTATGCAAGGAAAAGTCCCTATGAGCATGCACTCGGTGAGACTCATTGAACCCACGAAATTGATCTTGACAGGCACGCGGACCACCTACCAAGCCACCGGGGACGCCGGCTGCTGTATGCGTATTATCGGTGTCTTACAGTTGGACCTGTTGTATACATACGTGTGTCTTCTCGACAAATAAAGCATGTTTACGTTGGGCGTCGTCTCTAATTTCTATTCCCATTGGGACAAAAATACACATTTCGGGGTAAAATCGGGGTGAATTCGGGTTATTATTTTTCTAGAAATATCCACATATGGCCGTTGTTCATGGTTATTTTTTTTACAGCGGGTTTTGATTCCTCTCGACCGCGCGGGTCTGGGGCACCTTGTTTCACGTGTTAATTCTAAAAAATGACAAAGATAAAACAGGTACCCCTTTTGGAAAATGGTTTGGCCTGGACCATGCAAGAGGTGAGTTTGAGTCGATTGCAATTGTTTACCAAAGCTTTTGTAGTTGTATTTTTGTCGATTTTTCGTTCAATACAATGCAGAATAGACTACCGAATTCATGAAATAGTACAAAAGCTTCTTTGTTCCCCGAACTAACGTGGTATGTGCGGTTTTAGAATTTTGCTTAGTTTTAACGTATTGTATATATATATATATATTTATTATTATTGTTTGCCTTCTGACAATGTGCAGGGCGTTATTCATTTATGATGAAAAAACTAACATAATTCGTCGAACACCCTCAATTTTATCCAACCTTTTTTCCTTCCTTGCGTATACTCAATTGAATACGTACTACCTTTTACCGATATATTTTCACCGACTATGTATCTATACGCCCTGCGTCCTACTCCGCATCTACAATCCATCCCCACGCCATTCGAAGTAGTCCTCCCTCCTCCTCTCTTCTCCCCCTGGCGGCCTGGCGGTCTCGCAGGGCAGGATTATGTCGGTGCACCCGGCGCGAGATCGCGACCTGGGTGGTCCCCGATATGATCTGGAAAAGATACTCCTTACAAACCCCTTTTCTTGCTAGAGATCCCCCGTCCGTTCCTCCGATGATGCTCGTTGCCAGCTGGTCAATGAAATCGCTGCCTTCCTTCTCGAGGCGTCCAAAGCTTTCCACCGCGAGGGTGACAAGTTTATGGCTGCGCTCGTCGAAGGACACTTGTCCTGCACGAGCGTAGTGGTTGCGCTTTCGCGCCTCGGAAGTGGAGGCGGCTGATCCGTCTCGATCAGCGCATGTGGACTCTCGCTTGGGGGTCTGCGTGCGTGATGTCGAGGAGTATCGCCTTGTTACGGTACTCTGACGACGTAGCGTCTCGGAGGCCTCCCCTCTCGATCACTATATCCATGCGGAGGTTTCTGTCGGCGTTGAAGGGCGCTCCGCTTTCCGTTTGATGGCGGATGGACAACCGCTTGAAGGTGCGGGACAGCGCGTGGACTAGCGGCTGATGCTGTTTTACCTGCGCGCCTGCTCGGTGGCATGTGCGCGCGTGACGCGTGGTGACGTCGCTTCGCAGCAGGGGCACCTCGTCGCTATGGGCTCCTCCATTCCCAGAAAGCGCCGTCCCATAGACACGAACTCCGAAGCCGGTATGATTCGTGCCGTGTCCACAGGCCTTGCCCTCAAACAGGCGACAGCGCCTGGTCCCGATAGGCTCCGTTGCCGAGCCTTGGCAAGATCTCTGGTTTCGATTCCCCCGAACACGTCGTTCCGACTCGACGGGCCTGCTGCCTCGGGAAGCTGGTCCAGAGACGCAACGTACCGTTGGTACCATACCCGGTTTACCTGCTGCCCCAGCTTGTGCTGCGCTTTGTGGGAGCTGGTCGTTTGGGCTTCATGTGCTGGCAATGCCTCCATGTCAGACAGCTCTGAGACTCCTCCCTCGTGCGCGCGAAACGCTCTATTCCGCCAACTTTCCGGGACCACGTTCGCCATTGCCTCCTCCGATACCCCATGGATGTCACGGAGGTCCCTGACGCTACTCCATATGCGGCGAACGAGGTCCGAATTGGGCAACTCCCTTCGGACTTTTCCCCCCAATGGGCCGGAGAGGTCAGCAAGGACCTCGGGCACCGTCGCCACTAAGCTCCCGATGGACGCTGACGTTCTCCTTGATTCAGCCGATGAGTGTCCAAGCCCCCCGGCCCCTGTGGAGAGGCTCGCCTGCGCTTTCTGGTGGGGCTGAAGCGTCAACCGATTCGCCGGGCATCCGTCCGCAAACAACGGCGATTCGTCCGCTATCCCTGGAAGCTCGAGAGGGCGCTCGAGCATCCATATTGCTCTATTGTCTGCCCGCTGACACGCGGGTAGTGACAGCTCCGGGTCCATTACCCGCTCAATGTAGGAGGTCCGCTTCACCATTGAACTGGTAGCGATGAGGTTCGCCGACTGTTTGTCCAGCATACGCGGCAGGATGCGCGCGAGTTGCTCTGCTCCCCCATCTCGGACTATCTCGACGGCGCTGTTCACCGCGAATGCATCAGTGCCTATGAGCACGCCAACCACCTTTACCCCAGCCCCTTCCGCAATGCGGACACCTATTCTCCCCAGAAGTGCTATATCTTCCGACGTAGGCACATGCCCTTTTGGAGGCAAAGCAACCGTCTGGCTGGGGTTAATTGCAACGCCTATTTCGCACAGCTCGTGCTGGAGAAAGGGCACTACTCTCAGTGTGTCCGGTGTAATCTCTGATATACCGATGCTAATGTCATCGAGGTAGGCAAAGGCTTCAACACCCCGGGGTCCAAACTCCTCACGGACCCGTTTGAGTATTGGCAGCAGTGGCATGCAGAACAGCGCCGGGCCCATAGCATCCCCTTGCTGCACTCCACTGGAGCAGTCAATTTTACGCCGCTCCCCCGAGTCCATCTGGAAGAACGTAGGGGCGGGCCTCTCGCCGTAGCAGTTAGCAATGAACGGCGTAAGCGCGGGCACGCAAGTGGCCGCCTCGGCAAGTACTGCCGTCCGCTTTACAGTATTGAAGGCGTTGGAACAGTCGGTTAGGATGAGCCAGTTTCTTGATTCATGGTGTACCCGGGCGCGTAGAGCTACCTGCTCCACCCCCCCTCGAATCCCTACCCCAAACTGTCTTGCCTCACGATTAATCTCTTCCAGCCGTGGCCGCCACTGCCTAATAGTCCCGGCTGCTAGAAGACGTCTCCATGTCATACCTACACATTCGGGGCGACATTTTTCCCCCAAGGTAGTGAGGTTGGACTGCAAGAAGAGCTGCCAGAATTCCGGCGGGAATGCAACGGGGTCGTCGAAGATCCGCCTCCAAAAGGCCTCGCTGCTAGCTCCAAACTTCTCGCGACCGAAGCCGACTGCAGGTGTGAGAAGCGTAGGCCGTCACTCCCCGAGCCTGATAACGCATTGTGTGAGTTGATGACGTCGAGGGCCACCTGCGAATCCAACTCTTGCTCTGGACGCCAGTTGGGAACACTTCCTTCCTTCGGTTCCGTGGAGCTTGCTGCCACCGCGGCCGCTGCCGACTTGGAGATGGAGGCACGATCTTCCCCCGGGAATTTGGCTTTCACCCGCTCCCACGTCACCTCGTTGCCGGGCGCTCGGGCTTCCGCGAGAAGACAGCGTGCTGCTACTGACACCCCGCCCGAGTGGCGACAGGCTGACGACGCTCTCTCGTACTTAGCCGCGTCTGTGGCTTCGTAGGTTGGGCCGCTGAGCCGTGTCGATGCTCGGCTGGTGTACTCCATCAACCACGGGAGAATAAGCGTGATGTCACCTCGTTCGACGGACGCGAATCTCTCGCGTCGCTCCACGCGGCTGTCCTGCGAGTGTAGCAGTGCTGGCACGATGTACCACATCTTAATGGCCCTCAGGAGCGACCTCGGCGTCTCTGAGTGTCTGTTTGGCCAATGCGCTCCGAGGGCGTGGTTCAGGAGACCAAGCACGTGGGTGAGAAGCTTGGCGTGGACAGTAGCTAGCCCCGGCTGTACCTTAACCACGGTGACGAAACGTTGTTGGAGCTGTTCAAGAGAAACATCATCTAGTGGCCCTGCTATGCCTAACGAATCCTGGTCCCACGGGTAGCAAAGCTCTTCCCTCTGTTCATCGTAGTTGTTGTCCTGCCTTCCTTCAAGTCCTGCGACCGTAACACGGAGTCCAGGATCAGCCTGAACTGCTGCCTCCAGTGATTCCCGTCTCCCATGGCGGGCCATGCACCCTCGTGTAGCGCAAATGAGTTGTGCGTGTGACCCACTCCTTCGGATAGCTTCCACCACACACCGCGCGTGCATAACGTGCTGGTTTCCACACGGCAGCCCTACCACTCGGTGCCCCCGAGCGATTGCCGATCGGCATCCCCCGCGCATCACGCCGTCTTAACTGACGCCAATGAATGCACGGAGTCGCCCTACGCTCCCCGATGCTGATCCTCCCCCCTCGCTACCTTCTCCTTCCCTGGGGAGTTCTCTCTCTTCACCACCGCCCCCTCTCGATCCAGGATCCGAACGAAGCTCGCTGCCCCCTCTCGATCCAGGAGTCGAGGGCGACTCGCTGCCTCCTCTCGGTTCAGGGGCCGAGGGCGGCTTACTGCCGCCGGGTCGAGGGATTCTTTCCCGGTTCGTGACGGCCCCTCTCCCTGTGCTTCTCGCTCGTGACCCCCTCCCAAACCCCCGCGGTCGGCCCCGTCCGCCTCTTGTGCCAACCCCCTCGCTGGCTACGCTACCAGGTTCAGAGGAAGTATCTCCAGGTGTTGCTGGGGTGGCGCTGGATGGTGTCATGGGCACCCTCAAGCGTCCCGATGGCGTGACATCCCTGTCTCTGGATGTTTGAAGGTTTTCCATGCCTACTACAGCAGCATTTCCCTGATCTACCTGACCCCTTGTCCGCGAGTCGCCCTCCGACGCCAGAGCTTCTCCTCCCAGCGGTGTCGTTTCTGCCGCCGGAGGCAGAGGCCGCGCAGCACTTGGACTGGAACCTCCAAAGTTTGCCCCCATTCCACCTTGGCCGCCCTCGAGCGAGGGCGATGCGCTTCCAGCTGATCTAGGAGACGTTGCCTCCGCAAATGTTGCAGAGGCGGTACTGGGCCTTGCCTGAGGGATCTCCACTTGTCCCGCTAGCGCGGCATCCCTACCCCCCTCGGTGTGGCGGCTTTCTATGGCACTCCTAGCGGCGCCTCCCTGCTCCACCTGCCCCCTAGTTTGCGGACCGCTTTCCGCCGTCGGGACCGTTTCCTCCGTTGGGGACACCGCCGCCGTCGGAAAAGGATTAAAATCGTCCCCTACCCCCAACGCGTTTGGGGCCCCGGGGGTCCACTCTGCCGTCGGAAGAGGAGGTAGCGCATCACCTGCTTCCCGCACGTTTAGTACCCCGAGAGTGCACCTGGTCAGGGCTAGGCTGGATGTTGTCCAGGGGGTTCCCACTTGTCCCGCTGACGTAGCGTCGCTGTTTCCCGCGGCCTGACGATTTTCTATGGCATTTCCAGCATTGCCACCCTGATCGTTATGCCCCCCTGTTAATGGCTCGCTCTCCAGCGCCTGGCCCGTCCGTCCTTGCGTGTCTGCCACTGTCGTCGGAAAAGGAGGCACCACGTCACCTGCCTCCAATGCACTTCGTACCCCGAGGGTCCACCTAGTCAGGCGTTCCTCCCATTCGGCGTGGAGGCCTGCCAGAAACTGCTGGACGTGTGGTGAGATGTAGATCCTCCGGTTTGAGAGTCGGAGCATGATATCCCGTGGTCGGATGGCGTGCGCGGCAAAACGCTCACGGTAGTCGGCGGTGGCCGCTTTCCATTCCCTCGTGCGAGGGAAATCGAGGTACGCCGCTCGAGGCATGCCCAGGGCATCGCTGAACAGGGAGCACAGCAGGAACGAAGAGGTTGGGCTCCTTCCATGGGTCCTCACCATGTGCTCGAACGTGGGGTGATGACCAGTCGTCACATAACTGGCCGGTACCAGATGGGTGCCCTCCTCCTCAAGAAGTTCGGCGAACTGCAGGGTACCTCCTACTGCCGGCCACCTTCCCCCCGGCCGGGGTCTGGGAAGATCCTCAGTTAACTCTGCCGGATGGGGAGGTCGGGTTCTTATCGGCCATTCAGAGCCACACTCGACGCATGGCTGCGGGTCTGTGTGTCCACATGCGAGGCGTTCCGCACGATCCAGCATGCAGCCGGCGTGTACCAACTGTCTGTTGTCATGGTCACAAGTGATGGTTGTCCCACAGATGGTCGACCTCTGGACTCCTGTCTGAGTTTTTGTATGTCCTCACCACAATAGATACATAGGCCTGCTAGCGCGGTGTCCCTTGTGGTCTCACGACTCTCTGTTGAACCTAGAGCGGCACCTCTCTCTTCAGGCTGCCGCCTTGCTAACCGGTTGTCTCCCTGCGCTAAGTCCACTCGCTCCGGTGGGGCCGCCACCGCCGTCGGGAAAGGAGGCAGTGCGTCACCTGCCTCCAGCGACCTTTGGACACCGAGGGTCCACCTCGTCAATCGTTCCTCCCATTCGGCGTCAAGGCCCGCCAAATACTCTTGGACATGAGGTCCAATGTAGAGCCTCCGGTTAGGGAGTTGGAGTAATATGTCCTGGGGTCGGATGCCGTGCGCTGCGAACAGCGTCTGATAGTGGGTGGCCGCCTCTTCCCATTCCCTCGTGCGGGGGAAATCGAGGTAAGCTTGTTGCGGTAGATCCAGCGCATCGCAGAATAGGGAGCACAGCACAAACCAAGAGGTTGGGCTCCTCCCCACGGCACTCACCATGTGCTCGAACGTGTTGTGAACCCCAGTCGTCACGTAACTGTCTGACTCCGCGCCGAGGTTACCCCCCGCTCGAGGAGGGCGGCGAACTGCAGGGCACTACTCACCGCCGCCCACCTCCCCCCCTGCTCGGACATGGGCAGCCCTCTGGTAAGTTCCGCCGGGTGGGGAGGCCTGCCCCCCTCCGGCCACGCAGACTGGCACACTACGCAGGACCTCGGGTCGGCATGTCCTCTCGCGATGTGATCTGCCCGGTCCAGCATGCAGGGTGCATGCAAAAACCCTCCGTGGACGCACGGGATAGGTATTCGCACGTGGCTGCCCCCCGACTCTCCAGCAGAGTCATCTAGAACCTGGCCGCAATAGGTGCACGATGTTTCGACGTCATCTGACCTCCCTCCTTGCGCTTGTTGGCGGCTTTCGTCCCGGCTTGTGGCCTCTTTCATACCCGAATTCACCGATCGCCATAGGATTTCCAACTGACCTGTTGATAGGCTCCCCGGTCGGAAGCGCGGTCGTACCTCAGAGGGATCCTCGGCAGAATTTCCGCGAGGAGTAACGTTCTCCGCCGCGACGGTCCTGTCCCTTCCCGAATGGCCACCCCAAACCGGTCGTCTCCCCTATTGTCTGCCCCCTCTACGCTTTCAACGGCGCATCTCCTGTGGACGAGCCAACCGGAGAAAGAGAACCTCTCGTCGTCTTCCATATTCCTATCGCAGACTCCACATAGCGCATACGGTTGTGGAATCGTGCTACGCCAGTCCCAAGAGAGGTTCTCCTCGTCTCGCGCTGTGGCATTCAGTGTCCGATCCACCCTTTCGGGCACAATGTGGGTCCTGCCCCGAAGGCGGTTCTCGGCAACGGTGACCCTGTTCACTTAATCGCGTTCGTCCTGTGTGTCCGCCGACCTGCCAATGGTACGAATATGTTGCAAGAGGGGGTGTAGGTCCACCTCTTGTTGAACGTCGTGTAGGGCGGGGTTCGGGCACGTGACTAACCGTGCTTCGCCGATGAATCTGGCTCGAGAGATTGCGTTCTCGCAAAAGCCTAGAGCGCAGCGGCGATGCGCGTCGCACGAGCAGGACACCTGTACGCGTTCAGTCTCCTCAACCAGTCCATGGCAGATACTACATAACAATCGTTCGCCCCTCTCGCCCCCTGTGATCCTTGTGGATGCCCCTCTTCCCCTCTCGGCCGGCATCTCCTGCCGCGCGATCGCTAGGGCCTCTGCTATGATCTCGTCGCTGTGCTGACGGAACGCCATCCCGTCGGCTTCACCAATTGTTACGGTCGCCCGACACGTCGGGCAGCGCAGGTCGGCCCCTGCCCGAACACGAAGTGTGGCGTAGCACGGTAGATGCAGCCGGTGAGAGCGGTTCCCTAGATATACCATCGGGGCCACCAATGCCTCGTAGCATACGCAGCAGTCTTCCGAGGTCTCCTGCTGGGGCTGCCCTCTCTCTTCTGGCGTCTGCAATGGTGGCCGTGGTAGAGATGGCGGTGGTTCGGACGTCAGCGCGGGCTCCGAACTTCCTCCATCCTGTGTCGATGCGCACGTCTGTTGTAATGAACTTGGTGGCGCCAACTGCGCCATTCTAGCCGCTGACTGTGTTGACGATTCGCGCGCAAGGATCACGTCCGGCGTCAAAAGTGGTGCGCCTGTCGAGGGACGGGTAGTTGTCGGTAGCCGCCGTGGCGGGGGTCGTGGCGACGGTGGCGAACATTCCATGGCGGGTACTCCAAGCGGAAGGGGGCTCGTCAAGGGAGTCCCCGCACCCGTTGCCGTCGGTGATTGCGTAGTTTCTCACGCCCGCTGTGCTGAACGGGGTGTATCCGGAGATTGTTCCGGCGAGGATGGTGCCGTCTCCAAAAGTGTTATCGATGACGAAGACTGCGTCGTTGTTGGCTGCGGACGGGAGGATCCGTGGAGCGGCTCGGTGGGAGGTTGGCGTCTTTCTTCCTGCTCCGATGATCTTGCGACGGCCCTAGCGGCTATCCGGGTACGTGCCCTTGTCCTGGTGGATATAAGGTCCTCTATAGGTACCCTGCTCGTTGCCCGCCGCCGTTCGTCTATTGATATTACCGCCCTTGTGGACGGTCCGAGTTGCGCCACCGCCCCGTTGGGACCTCTTCCGAACGTGGTACATCTATTGGTGCGATGGAGGCCCCCTCTCACTTCTACCCTATCTCTCTCCGTGCTAGGCGCATCGTCCTCGTGCGGCGTCTCCTCCTGAACGGGGGGTGGGGGCGACCGCTCTTGGGTCTTGAGAGCCCTGTGCCGCCCCCATTGGTAGCGGAGAAGGAACCCCTACCCTAGTGCGAGCTCCGCCATCGATGAGAGCTGCCCCGCACCCCAGCTGGCTCCTCAGAGGTGTGAGTCCGCCCAAGCCTCCCCTCCGGACAAGGCTCCCAGCAGCAACACGAACGTCTTGAGACATCGGGTCTAGGTCCCGGGAATCCGGTTCGGCACCCGGCGGTAATGAGGGAGAAGACCTCACCCCACTTCGAACGACATCCGCGACGGGAAGTGCACGGTACCCCTGCTGACTCCTTGCGGGCGTGTCCCTCCTCCAAAGTCCCCTCCGGGCTAGGCTTCTCGCTCCACGACGTGCATCCTGCGACTCAGGGCTCGATTCCAGATAGCCCGATGCCGCATCCGGTGCCATCTGCACAGAAGGTCTTATCCTGTTGTGGGCACCATTGCTGACCCGGGGCGACAAGTACCCCTGTTGGTGCCTCTCCGACGTGGATCCCCTCAAACTCCCCGGCTGGGCGAAGCTCCCGAGTCCACCGTTTGCCCTCCTGTTCCCCGTCGACGTTGGCCCACCTACTCTCACTCCCAAACTAGCTCTCGCCGTAATGCTCTCATTTCCCCCCTGGGGTGCCTCCTCCGGAACGTGTTCAACATCCATTGGGTCGCTGGGCCTTTGGCGTTGCTGACCACTCCTTACTCTCGAACGGGGGAGAAGGCAGACCACTCTTGGGTTCTGAGAGCCCGGTGTCGCCCCCAGCGTCATCGGGGGAAGAAGCCCTACCTTCGTAGGAGTTGCAACGACGTTGAGGGCTGCTCTTCCCCTATTGTGACCCCTCGTAGTTGAGGGCCCTCTCCGAACAGAACTCCCCGCTGCAATACGAGCGTCGTGAGACCTCGGGTTCAAATCCCGGGTGCCTGGTTTCGCCCCCGGCGGTAGTGGGTTAGAGGACCTTATCCAGCTTTGAGCGCCACCTCCCCTAATGTGACCCCTCGTAGTTGTGGACCCCCTCCGAACAAAGCTCCCCGCTGTAAGACGAGCGTCTTGGGACCTCGTGTTCAAATCACGGGAGCCCGGTAACGCACCCGGTGGTAGTGGGCTAGTGGATCTTATACGACTTGGAGCTCCGCCGGCTCTGTTGTGACCCCTCGTAGATGTGGGCCCCCTCCGAACAAAGCTCCTCGCTGCAAGGCAAGCGTCTTGCAACCTCGTGTTCAAGTCCCGGAAACCCGGTGTCGCACTCGGCGGTAGTGGGCTAGGAGGCCTTATCCGACTTTGAGCGCCGCCACCAGCGGGAAGTGTACCGTGTGGCGAGATAGGGGCGCATCTTCTTTCCTCATCCATTGGCGAAGGGCTCTGTCGTCGTGTGGTTCCCCTCCCTGCGCATGGAGCAGTGTTCGGCGACCCGAGGTGTCCACAGAGGCTGTTTGCGGCCTGAGAGCCTGCTATCAACCGAGAACCACCCTCCCTCCTATCTGTTCTAGTACTCCACGCTCTAGCACTGGCTATTAGTTCCGAGAGAGTCACTGATGGCTGCGGGCGATGGGCCTGGACGGTTGGTGCTCTGCGAGGCACCAACGCCTGCTGGCTCCGGGTATTCTCGGTAGACGTAAACCGAAATCGCTGGTGCAGGCGCATCGACTCCTCTGTTGGAAGGGAGGTAGCTCGTCGCCGGTGCCCCAGGATCCCCGGCCGGATCGAGGGTGGAGAGGTTGTGATGCTCCCCCCAGAAGGAGACGGGGGACGGTGCCTTGGCCAGTGAACTTGGTCGGGGCGAGGGACGATCCCCTGATGCTGTCTTAACTCGCCGGATCCCGATGATGTGGGGTAAAGGGTTGACGTTTCTCCCTATCGTCGGGATCGACCGTGAACGGTTAGCTCGGGCGTCTTGCGCCCCCTCTCGATGCGCCAACGCCGTTCGGTATTGAGTATCATCGGCAAAGGTAACCGGAGGTCGTTGACGCGTGCGTGCCGTCCTCCCTGACAGAGGGGAGGTAGATCGTTGCCGGCGTCCTAAGAGTCCCGCCTGAGGTGGGGGCAGAGTGGTGATGATTCTTCTTCCCGAAGGCGATGGCGATCTGTGCGTCGAAGGCGCCTGTGGGCGCGGTGAAGGCCGATCGCCTGATGATGCCCTATCCCGCTGGACCTGGAAGACAGATTGCAAAAGTGGTTCGGTCCTACCCCTCCTCGGCACTGGCCTTTGCGACGCCTGCTGTTGGAGGCCTCCCAATGTAGGGGCTGGTCTCCTCCCCGCACTCGTCCTTACCGGGGTATTAATGCTTCGTCCGCGTTCCTCCTGCGGCGGGGTCACTGCTAAGCGCATTGTGGCTGTCGTCGACGGCAGACCCTCACCTTGCTGCTCCCCATTCAATCCCTGCTGTTGCAGCCCCCCTATCGGGCTGGACCTCCCGTCTGGGGGCTCGCACGCCTCGCACGCCCTACCGGTGGCGTAACATCTACTAGACACCTCCTGTCTACTGCAAGTGCCTGACCCCCCTCTTGCTGCACCTCGCTCGCTTGTTCGCCCCCTACCGACAGTGGGGCCATCGCAGGTACTGCACTAGTCGATACGCCTGTCTCTCGCTGCCCAAAACAGTCGGTTTCCGGCCCCGCCCTTCTCGGCACTGGGGTCGCGACAAGGATCCTTGGCTGCATCCATGCCGGGAGAGTCTTGCCCCGCCCTCGTCCGGCTGGTAGTGGGCAAAACGATAGGGCTGTTGTTGCACCTGCGGGTTGTGCAGTCATCGCAGACACTGCACTCGTCGATCCGCCTGTCTCCCGCTGTCCGATACACTCGGTTTCCTGCCCCGCCCCGGTTGATTCTTGTTGCTGCAACCCTCCCGGTACGGGGGTTGTGTCAAGGATCCTTGGCTTCATCCATGCCGGAAGAGTCCTGCTCCGCCCTCGTCCGACTGGCAGTGGATACAAAGATAAAGCTGTTGTTGCACTTGCGGGTTGTGCCGCTGTCCCAGGTACTGTACTATTAATAGTCGATACGCCTGGCTCCCGCTGCCCAAAACAAACGGTTCCCGGCCTCGCCCCGGTTGCTGCTTGTTGCTGTAACCCTCCTGGCACGGGGGTTGCGTCACGAATCCTTGGCTGCATCCATGCCGGAAGAGTCCTGCTCCGCCCTCGCCCGGCTGGCAGTGGGCAAAAAGATTGGCCTATTGTTGTGCTTGCGGTTTGTGCCGCGGTTTCTACGGGGAGATCGCTGCCTTCCGACATGACGGGCACCCTCACGGACGCGAGGGTGCCCACACTTTCGCAACCCTTAACCAACCAACCCCCCTTTGGTGAGCGTGATGCGCACTTAATTTATTCCGTGACGGTGACGATTGCAGCTTCTTCCTCTTTCTCCTATTGCATCGTGTCCTTCTCCTAGGGTTCTTGGTTTTTAACCCCATCTTGCCTTTCAGGTTCGACGCACCGAGTTTCCTCTCCCAGTGATGCAGGTATGTAGATTGCTGCTGCTGGACTCTCCCCTACTCCCAGCAAGAGGATAGCCTCTGTCAACCTTCCTTCCCCACGTTCATTTTCCCCCAGCTCATTCCCAACCCTGTTTCGCCTCTCCTCCCTTCTCTCCCGAACCTCAAAACCCGTGCCTAGCCCGTAGGAAGATAATTGCACTGCGTTTTTATTTCGGCCTTGCAACAAACACTGCCGATCGTGCTTGGTCCGTCTGCTCCTGTTTTATTTTATTTTGTACCCGGTACCAGGTATATTTGAATTATTTTTATTTTTATTTATATCGGCGTTCTTGTAACCCCGTACCTCCTCCGCCACACTCTCGTCAAGCTCCGCTGCAATTCCTGACCCCACTCGAAGTACAGCAGTCTATGCGTACGACCAGCGTAAACCTTCCTGGTGGATGATCGACGATACTCGTATTAATAGAAGAAACCGTCGCAAGATGAATTAAAAAAATATACCAGTATATATATATAGGAGAGGAAGAAGAAGAAGAAGGCTCATCCAGCCCCACCAAAGGGCTAGAAAATAGTCCTGGTACCTCAATAAATATACGATGTCTTCCGATGCATCGTTTTCGTGTTGTTATGCTTCCCCAGTATTATCTTCACCCCGCTTGAAGCTTCTTCCACACGAACATAGAGCACCTCTCGAAATGCTCGTTGCGATGGAGGATGGAAAAGCCACCCGACGATATTGGCAGAGGAAGGCTCAGGTGCATGAGGACGAGAAGAATGATACCCCGATAAGAAAATAATAAAAAGGGTATGTCGACCTATACTATCCCGTACACGACGCGTTTTTTCCGAACATCTACGCGGTTGCTCTACAGTCAGCAGGTCCCAACTTGGGCTGACCGTTAGGCAGGCAGACCGTAGCACAAATATGTTTGCCCCCGGCTTCCAACCGGCTGCTGCTTTACTTCGTTTGCCCGTGCGTTTTCGTTTAGGAAGACCGAAGAAAAGACTCGAAGACGAACAGACACATGGAAAAGGATATCTACTTGGTGTACGCCGTCCGAATACAACAGTGTCCACGATCTTTTCGTGGGGCCCAAACTGGGCTGGCTCACCGCATCACAGGTTGGTTTACCACCGACCGCCTACCGACTGCTGCTGTTGTAGATTTTCCTTCACCCCCGTCCTCCTCCTCCCTTTTGCGCTTCGAGTTGTATTTATTGGACCCCGAGCTCGTCGTTCCTGATGTTATATATATGTATCTTCGTGCTCGTATATTTCAGCCCTTGCTCGAAGTCGCTTCACTCGGCCCTTCGTACGAGTTTATCTCACCACCCCATCTACCCACGTCACGTTGGTTGTCACGATTGATTGTATGTATGTACGCGCTGTAGCACCTCAACCGAGGAGCCTTGGCTATCAGAAGTGTCGTAGATATTGTCTATTGTTTTTGCATATGGTGTCGGTTTTGTGCGGTGAAAAACCACGAGTGATGAGACCAGAAAAAGTATACAGACAGGAAAAACCAAGCATTCACTAACTCATTGTTGTTGACTGTCCAACATGACATAATGTTGTGAGAAAGTGCTGCTGTTGTGGTGGATGGGTGTACGCATCGCACCCGATTGTCTTCTCTAAATTACTCACCTACAACACAATGCTACAACGATTACCCTGGGCTGGGTAATCGATCGGTCTTTCACCCCTATGTGAAGTGGTGACCGAGGTAGGAAGGGTAAGAGAGGCAGATGTTTCTGGCAGCTGGAAAGCAGTCCTTCGCTTATTCTGATCGAGATCTTCATATTGATGCCGAGAGCTGAGGAGATGCTCTGGTAGAGAAGTGAGAGGCGGGGGGGTGCGGGTCGACACACAGATATACCCGTCCCACCCCACGCCACAATGATATGAGGCTTAGATTGGGTAGGCGATTGGTCAACCTTTTACTTTTAGCCCAACGGACTGAGACCCTAACAAATGGCGTCGTTGGCAGGACATGGGTCGTTGGTCGTGAGTTCGAATCTCACGTCCACCATGAAATCGCTTTTTAACGAAACGTGAACTTGCTCATGTCAAGAATCTGAAAAAATACTTCTGGATCCCCAGAAAATGGAACCGCGTGTTGGTGTCACGCGTCGACCCGTATATCCGGTCCGTTCCAGGGGGGGAGAGTGTTATGAGGCTTAGATTGGGTAGGCGAGTGGTCAACCGTTTATCTTTAGCCCAACGGACTAAGACCTTAACAACAAGTTCTGAATTCCTCTTATCTGATGTAGTCGTACAGAAGTTTCCTACGGCTACCGATCGCTTTCTGCTAATAAAAGAAACTCTCACTTTATGGTCCTATGTCCGTTAAGGAACATTATTCTCGTCTATTATGACGGGGGTCCATAGTTAATAGGACCTGTGGTATATACATACCTATATATTTACCGATTTTTACTAACAAAATTTGGTCCCGTCAACTATGGACCCCCGTAATAGTAGCGGGCTATCCGCCCTAGACAACATTCCTAAAATAACGTTACTCTCGGCTGACGGAATATCCGCCGGGTTAGTCCATTCTTTGGATTATTATCGTAGTCGTGAGGCTACAAAACTGCCGACTATATTATCTGTATCTATATCCCATGAGTACTTCACTCATATCACATTAGCCCACCCTGCATTGTCGGTTATGGAGACCACAAGATGGTCGAGAGAATATGACGTAGATCATCCCCAACGACTAGAAAAAGGTGGTCGAAGATGCGGCTTTTCGAAACGAAAGAAATGAGGCTATATATTCCCCCGCACCTCGTATTAAGACCCAAACACTACGAAGGGGTGTTCACTGAGAACAACCGCAAGATGGAGAGTAAAGGAGAAGAAGACATAATCCAAAGCGGAGCCGAAGTAGAAAGCAGCAAAAGCAAAGAAAAAAAAGACGAAGAAAAAGCTGGATACAAGCCTAATCGGAGGCCAGAGGAAGAAACAAAATCCTTGTCTTGTGGACAAGTTCCTAACATGGTAGACATCACGCGAGACGAATGGGACACAGGTAGGGTGCTATGATGGCTGCTTACACTAGGGGATACTAACCTCGGGAGACGGAGCGAACAACGCGGCGTGTTGGAGACCTGTTCGTGGTGTGAACGATACCAGCAAACGTAGGAAGGTAGCTAGCTCAACAAAATAAAACTCAACGACGGTGTCGGCAGGAAGATCCGCTAGACGATCGGCCTATTGCGTGCAGTTCAAGGTGGTAGATAGCCCGAGGTGAAGCACTAGCGTATGTAACTCGGCCAACAAGGGATGACATCGAAGGTGATGCCATTTGCCAGAGGGCAGAGAGGCTCGCGGAATACTGGTACATAACAACAGAAAGGAAAAGAAGGGAAGGACAAAACATAATACCATCCGGACCAGGAAACTGACCAAACACTGGACACGGGTTAGGAGAAATCGATTCTGTCAGGACAGCTATGGCCGATTACACTGCGGCTGTCCATGACGATCATGCTGCTTGGGCCCTACTTGGTAAACATGAAAATACAACCGGTGAGCTGAAAACTCGATATAAGGCTACAGTAGTTCAATCACCGTCTTAAACAGGGGTCGGTGGAAACCGACCGAGGTCAGGGTACAACCCAGGCTACGACACGATTATACCTCGGCGTAGTTTTGCCCATAATTGGCGGTAGGCTAGTGAAGAACAAACACAAATGTTGATTACGAGATCGCTGCGACTCGGCGGCCTGATCGTAAGGAGGCTACTCGGAATTGTAGGCGATAAGAAGAAAATGAGAGTTACGGGGCGGGAGAGAGACGGTTAGATCTCCAAACACAGCGAAGAAGCTGGCTGCGGATGACTGTTGAAGCCTAACCCTCAAGAATTGCTCTAAGCTATTGTAGACTCACCAAAGCCAAACATCCAAACCAAATGAGAAGGGTATACCAAGGCTAACCAGGGGGTGGAGTGGAAACGGTGGGGGTTCCGCGGGATGCATCAGAGTTCCTCAGGACTCCACGTGCTAGGCTCCCATTCCCCTGGCGTTGAAGAAACCACAATCCGTACACGGCGTTCCGTGTTGTGGTATAGCGGGCGGGCTGAAGGTCGATGTGTCCGAGTAGATAAGTAAACAGATTGGAAACCCATTGTGGATATCACGCGTAGGTTCGTGTCCTGCCGACGACTCAAAATGTGAAGGTGTTATCTACTGAGCCATAGGTGTGATATGAGTGAAGTACTCATGGACTATAGATATAGTCGGCAGTTTCTGTTCGCTCACGAATAAGAGAATAATGCAAAGAATGGATTAGTGACCCGGCGGGTATTCCGTTAGTCGAGGGTAACGTTCTTTTAGGAATGTTGTCTAGGGCGGATAGCCCGTTAGACGAGAATAATGTTCCTCAACGGAGGTAGGACCATGAAGTGAGAAGTTCTTATATTAGCAGAAAAAACGATCGGAAGCAGGAAAGCGCTGTAGGCGTAAGTCAGATAAGAGGAGTTTACGAGAACTTATGGCGTTGTGTGAGACGAGTATATATGAGTATCGAGCCCCACCCCCCTGCATCTCACTCCTCTACCAGAGCACCTCCTCAGCTCTCCCTATCAATAAGAGGATCTAAATCGGAAGAAGCGAAGCTTTGCTTCCCAGCTGCCAGAAGCACTTGCTTCCCTTCCACCTACGCTACCTCGTTCACCACTTCACATCTGACGTCGTCGCATTCAACGAACGCTCTGGGCGAGCTGGGGACTGCAGAGCTTCTCCTAGATCTTCTCGCGATCAAGTGAGCCATCCCTATCCGGGAGGCATCTGGTTTTGAAGTTAACTTTCTTATTTTTCTGATCCCTGTTTCTCGTTTTGTTTCGGTTTTCTTGCTCTCTCGTTCCTTTCTCTTGTGTTCCGAATTGTAGGGCAGGGCAAGGGTTGCCCCACTGTTCCCTCGGGTTTTACCATACAACAAAAGGTTGGCCGGCGGTATGACAATTCTCTCGCGACGTCGATATTTGCCACGTAGAATGTTACTTGTTTGTAGATGCTGCTGTTGCCGCTATTTCGAAGCAAAAAACATAAACAAAACGTCACACTCGCATCGCGCAGATTGCGATGACCTCGACGTGTCGCGAACACACCCACACCAAATAAAACGCTGCCGTGAAGTCAAAGATGACAAAAGACATACAAGTAGACTTTTCGCCGATTAGCGTCACTTACATGCACCCCGTAAACAACACTCTGTCGACCGCACAGTTAATATAAATGTAGCCGCGCAGAACTCGAAAGGCTGGACGCGCCGTGCAACATTTCTACAAAATTCTTCCTAGCAAAAAGAGGGAAACAAGAAGGCAGGCAGTCCTAATCGAGAAGCAACATCACATCAAAAAATCAAAACGTTTCAATACACATGTGAAGAACACGGGAGACGCTCAAGGCGTTCTCTCGCGGCGTCGATGTTTGCCACGTAGAATATTACTTGTTTGCAGATGCTGCTGTTGCCGCTATTTCGAAGCCAAAAACATAAACAAAACGTCACAGTCGCATCGGGCAGATTGGGATGACCTCGACGAGTCGCGAACACACCCACACCAAATAAAACGCTACCGTGAAGTCCAAGATGACAAAAGGCATACAAGTAGACTTTTCGCCGATAATCGTCACGTACATGCACCCCGTAAACAACATTCTGTCGACCGAACAGTTAATATAAATGTAGCCGCGCAGAACTCGAAAGGCTGGACGCGCCGTGCAACATTTCTGCACAATGCGTTCTAGCAAAAAGAGGGAAACAAGAAGGCAGGCAGTCCTAATCCAGAAGCAATATCACATCAAAAATCAAAACCTTTCAAGACACATGTGAAGAACACGTGAGACGCTCAAGGCGGCGGTACGTCGGAGTCGAGTCGGCAAGGCACAGCTGCGCTCCCCACGTCGTAGTGGCCAGGACGTCGGTAAGGCGGAGGCATGATGGGTCCTTGTCTAGTCGCCTCGATTATCTTCGCGCGTTCTTGGCTTGCGCGCTCATGGTATCTAGCACTACGATATGGTGTCGTTTGTGCCTGGGGAACAGGCAAGGTCATAGACTTTCGAAGGTAGACATACATATGCTGGAAACCCATGATACCAGTCATAGTCGAAATCGTCGCAAGACGGGGTACTCCCCCCGAGTATGCAATCGTACTTCAACCACCGCCCTCTCGAACGCAACTGGGTCACGAAATGGTTCGGAATGGAGTAGGTGACAGCTACGAGGCAGTACTCAACGCCTATCATCAAAATGGGTGACGGTGCTGGTGGCTCTCCGGCGTCCTCGTAGATGTCTACACGTGCAGACGCGAAGAAAACGCGATCTGGGGCGTTGTCCGCACTCCAAGGAAGAATCGACCATGTGGATGTGCTGGTGTGCCGGGCGCAGCTCTCGTCGCAGTGGGGGCACGGGGCAGGTCCAGGAAATGAGAAGTCGGAGGCGGCTCTGGTTAGGAACAAGGCATTGACTGCATCCTGGAATGACTGGGGCGGTCCGTGCGGAATCAAGACTGGTGCGGGATCTCGCCATCGTGTACATTGGGATGCGGTTATCTCGATATGGCCATGGTCTGCTATATGGCAATCGGTAGTGTAGTGCCAGTTGAGGCCGAGAGCCGTCCGAGTGTACATGATACGAACATGCCGTTCCACGACGTCACCTGGCCACCCGCTGTTGGGGTAGAGTTGATTATCAGGTCGAAGGGTGATCGCTTCTTATATGGAGCCTGGCGTTCCCATTACGGATCCTGCGCCCGGTAGGCCGCTACTATTAATACCAAGGATCTTGCCAGATGCTTGAGCCAAAGAATCCTGCATTCCGCCAAAGAATGTGACGCATACCGAACGAAATGATACAATACGTTTAGAAGACACATGGAAGCACAACGTAGTATTTTTGTATATATGGGTACTTGTGGGCGCCGGTAAGTATTGGGGGGTATTATTACGACGAGATGTGGATAGCAGAACAAGCAAGAACTTACCAAGAGGGTGCGTTGGAGAGGCTTGCCGTTAATCATTCAGGCACGCACAGCCGCAAGAGTGGAGAGGAAGATGGCTCCAGCTGGTGTTGCCATGGTTGGGTTGGGGAGAGGGTGTCCTTCCCAAGCAGCTATGGCGGAGGCGATGGCGGCGTTGAAGAAGCAATTGTTGTTCTCATTGGGAAGGCAGAAAAGGTGAAGGGCGGATGGAGCCGGCGTCTGTTTGTCCGTCGTTGGTGTGGGATGTATAACTAGCCGTAGGACTTGTCGTGGCCGGCCGGAATATAGAGGGATCATCCACAAACAAGGCTATTAATAGTGTAACCCATGGCGGTGCGTGGTGGTGTTGCAGGCAAACGGTGGCGATAGCAGGCATATGCGTACTGCTGTCCTCTCGATTGGCTGTGAGAATTGCACTGCTGCGTAGAACAACAGCAGAGGAGTACAGCAGGTTTTTTTTCTGGTGGCGGTTGTTGATCGTTGTGGTCGGTGTGATTTGGAGTCGGGATGTCATTCATGCTGTACATGCGCCCGTGCCCCCAGCTCAGCCTACTATCCGTCCTCGGTGCTTCATCGTAGGCTCCGATACATGCAACTAGTCATAAATTACACCCCGCATATGCCAACGTGCGCGCATGACTTTGCCTGCTGCTGGTGTGCTGCTGGGCGCCTGCTGCTGCTGGAGGATGAGTAATTTGTCTGGTGGCAGTTGGTCGTTGATCGTTGTGGTGGGCGTGGTCGGGAGTCAGGATACATACATACATGGGTACATAGATACATATATACGCCCGCACCCCAGCTCTTCCTATTTATCCTCGATGATGCATCGTAGGCTCCGACACTTGCAACTACTACAGGTACAACAGTAGCCAAGAGTACACCCTGGATGTGTCACCTCACGCAGTTTTGCCTGGTGGCAGTTAGTTGGTTGTTGATCGGTGGGCATGTTCGGGAGTCGAGTTACACACACATGCCCCCGCACACCAAGCTTTGCCCATCTATCCTCGATGACGTGTCGTAGGCTCCAACACTTGCAACTACAGGTACAGTAGCCAAGAATACACTGCGGGTGTGCACCTCACGCGCTGGTTTGGCCTGTTACTATGCTGCCGGGCAACAGCAGGTGGCGGTTGTTGTTGGTCGTCGTCGTCGTGGGTGTGGACGGGAGTCGGGATACATCCATGCGCCCGCACCCCAAACTCTACCTATTCATCCTCCGTGATGCATATCGCAAGCCCCGATACAAGCCATCCATAGAGTATACTGCGGATGTGCCACCTCACGCGCATGGTTTGCCTGCTGCTGCTCCTGCTGGGCGGATCGGCATGGCCGCAGCGATGTACAACAGCCTGCTTGTTGTACTCGTAGCACGCTCAATACGATGTCTATGTTCAGCAGCAGCAGTTGTAACGGTACTGTTGGCCAATCACGGCAATTTTTGCAAGATAGTAGCTCTGCTTTGATTGGTGTCAGCTCGAAAAATCTAGTCTGTTTTTACGTTGTTTTATCTTGTAAATATCACTTGGCCCAGTGCCTGTCTCCTCTCATGTAATAATTTTCTGCCTGATTGGAACACGTTCCCACCGGTCAGAAATAAAAAAACGAACAACAGAGCTTCCCTCTTAGCCTTGTACGCCGCTCGCCCGTCTCGCGATCACCTCACCAACGATTGGGTCCGGATAAAGTTTTCCTCCCTCTCTGCCACAGTCAGCGTCGTCGCCCGCTTCGCGTGAAGCCCGGTGCTCACCGTGGCCCTTCTTCGCCACTTCGACAAAGTTGGTGCTCAAACTGCATTGAAGTCTCTTTGAAGTTTAGTTTGGTCGCAAAAATAAGCACCGCTTTAATATTATTTCGCATATCAAATCGACCATTATATCTCGTTTATGGTGGAAGCGGAGCATCACAAGGAGGCCAGACAGAGCCCATTCGTGCTTCCTGCGTATCTCGAGACACACGCGACGCCTAGCCATGCAAACGGCGACGGCGCTCCTTGCAACACCTCCTCTACCTGCTAGCACCCGCTGACACCCGCGGCGGCGCCGGGCTCGCCCGCGGTACCGTGTTCTGACTACACGCACGCGCACGAAACGAAATAAAATGGCTTCAGATTATATATAAGCAACGCTTGACTCGTACCTGGTACGTTCGTTTGAACACGAGTACACACACTGTACAGTACAAGAAGGCGTAGTAACGTAGTGTTTGTTCGAAAATATAAGCTGTACCGGGACATTGTTTGCTTGCCAGAAAACGGTATACCTTGACAGAAAATATCACATGACTTGGGTTTGGTGTGCCCTGACCACCTCGTTTACTTTTCGTACCGTAAACTGGCAAAAATTCGATGGTGTACCGTTTTTTTTGCATTTTTGCAAGTGAGACGGACGGACATGGATGTTTCGCCAAAAAACGGTATACCTTGACAGAAAATGCCATCTTACTTGGGTTGGGTGTACCCTGATGGCCTGATTTGAGTTTTTCATACCGTAAACTGGAAAACAAAGCACTGGTGTAACATTTTTTGTCATTTTGTCCGATAGGGGGTAAACCCTAGGGAATTTGCGTTTCCGAGTGCGTTTACAGTGTAGATCGTGACAAGCTTCCTAGTGGCGTATGTAGATGCTTCTTCCCTCTTACTATATGTGAGTAGACGCTTTTCCCCTCTTATAAGGCACCTTCAAATGGCACGTACAAGTGCGTACAAGCTATATCTGTTGTTCTTTTAGTAGGTACCTGATATATATGTGGTGATATTAGCGGTATGATCGAGGTTTGTTTTCCCTCCCTTTCCCATGTCGGTTTCGACATTTGTTTGTTCTCTCTTTTTTTTCTTTTTTTTCCCACTTCCGCCAGGGTAGACAACGTTCAAGTTTGCAGCAAGTTTTATTTTCAAGCGCACCCTATCCCCACCCACTTTTACAAATAATGCAGGGTACAGGCTGCCTAGAACTGCAACACCACAAAGGCTACAAAAACAAGGGACACAACAACTGTTTCTCCCTTATTTTTTGTCCATCGTCTGACAAAATCAGCGGCTTCCTGCCGCTCAAACATGGAACATAACAACTCTGTGGCCCGGGCAGTGACAATTTCTAATGTGGTGAGTACGATGCTGGCCAAATTGAACAATAAATAAATACAACGATCTTTCGCGGCGGGTTGGTGTGTATTTGACCTGCTGCACGGGAGCCGAATGATATTATTTTCCACATTTTTACGTACCGGGGTGCATTTCCTTCCTTATTTCTCCCACTTGTGCTACCTCTACGATATCCAACGTATCTCACATCTTATCGGACCTCGCGACCCCCCGAAATATAGCGGTGCTGCCTGTTTTGCCAAGCAACGACAAGCTGCCCATCGTTTCAAGTAGGGAATGGCCCTATTTTCTTTGCAGCTACCAAATAATGCCGGCATGCTGCAATTGTCTTCCCCCAACTAGACCTAAACGTTTTCTTTACGGGTACTCTGATTGTATCCCATCGAAAAGTCTTGCACTGCCCACGCCCAGTAATCGTCACGACCTGTTATCATTACGAACACTGGCCTTTTCAGACGGAGTTCTGTTCAATTCTGTTCAACTGATATCACTTGAGTGACTCAGGTTCGACTACCGTCCATAAAAAATGCGAGGCGCCTGACACTATCTGAACGCCGTCAACTATAACCACACCCTTCGACGGCCACTATAAGGGGTGGCACACACCCCCTCAACACCCCCTATCGTACATCCTTGCCGTCATACCTTCCTCTCCCTGGGATCGGTTTGCTGGTATTGTAGCCGCCTACGGTGATCCGCCTGGATCCATCGGCCTTCTCCATCTTTCATCAAACCTTTTCCCGCTCCAGTACAAGCGTTCCACCCGCCTAAACATGGCCGAGAAAGATTCTCTCTACAACATGCCCGGAGCCCCCTCCACCAACGCCACCAATCCCCGCAAGGCGAGGTATGCCGCAAGGTCCTCTCGCGCTACGGACGACGACACCACTGGCTTCGAAACTTTCTGAGCGATCTCACACTACACCCCACTACACCGGGATCCTCTCCTCTGGGAGCAGGCACGACCAGTACCGAGTCTACCATAAACTTGGAGATCTCCGCACAGGAAACTGCCACCCCTGCTCTCAATCTTCGGCACAACCAAGGCGATTCCACGGCCCTCCGTAACCGCCGCGCGGCCCGCAAAGCCCACCACGAGCCGCTTCTCCTTCTTGCGAAAGAGAGCGCTAACCTCCTACTCGTGTTACCGCCCTCCCCCACCCCTTCCTCGAACCCTTTCGACCCCACCTATGGCACTACAGCTGCGACCGCGGCCACAACGGCCCAATCGCAGCCGTTCGGTCCGCACCATGGGCCACCCTTGACGTCCACCACGATGTATAGGACCACCACCTCCCAGCCTCTCCAAAACCAAACTAGCACCACAACGCCCCAGGCACCAGTACCGACTCGACCCTTGCCTGTCCTCATATCCACTGGGCACAGGCAACCACAGACGTTCGGCTTTAAGCGCAATGGCTGGGTCTTCTTGGACGCCAAGCTCCGCTGGATACAGAGTAGATGCGACCCGATAGCCTCGGATATCTCGATAGCGGCACACCGCGTCTGACGACTGTTCACATCCGACTGCGACCCGTCGATCACCTTCTTTCTCGCCCGCACCGCCACCGAGGGTGCCTCGTCCGAGTTCATCGGGGCCGCCCACACCCTTTTACTCGAGCTACGGTATTTCCACTGCAACGCCAGCCGCGGCTACGTGTGGAACCCAATAGAGCCTCGATCCACTTCGCCGACACCCCAACCACCCGCCCCACGACTGACACGCCGTCGGCGACACCGCCCCACTCCACCTTGTCAACTCCCACGACGACGACAGCGCCCCCCCACACACGAGCGCTCAGATTGAGGGCAGGAGCCACTACGGAGCCCATGACGGAGGCGAAACGTCGCAGTGTCCGGCGCCTCTACGCCGGGGGCGATATGCGCAAGATCACTGCGCTCGTACGGTTTTATGCACGGACAATGTGGAACCTGCCGTCTACCTAGGCATGTTCCTTGCCAGCGTGAAACTCGTCCTCGGCAAGATTCTGATTGTGTGCGACGACTCGGAGAAGCAGTCGCTTGATACACCCCCGTGGGTAGTGGGATGGGATGCCCTACTCCAAAGGTGCTGCTCTCGTCCCTCCAGGTCATGACATTGTCACTGCCCCGCCTCATCGACGATTTCCTCGTCCAGGTGCTCCAGAAGCTCACCGTCGACGACACCGGACCATCAGAGTTCGACAAGCTCCTACGTCTACTCACGAATCACTTGGACGACGGCATCCAGGGCCGCGGCTTCGAGCAGCTCCACACTTTTGGCATCCCTAATCTGACGGACTTCGCAACCTGGATCCGTGCTTTTACAGAACGAGTGTCCATCGCACAAGGCACGGCGGGGACCTTCAAGCCGAGCGATTCCATGGTCGTCGAGATTGTACGCGGCAACACGGGCAGCCAATACTCGTCCCTCATGCCCACGCCTTATCCGGGCGCCTCATGGCCACCCCGCAGCCCTTCTCGTCGGTTGTCGACATGTGGGCAGCAACAAACAAGACGCCGGCGATCAAGGGGCACCGTTTCCACGCGACTTCCACCGGCGGATTCGTCACGTACTCCTCCTCTCGACCGACCCCAGCGCGGCAGCAAACTCCGCGTGGCCCAGGTACCAACGCAAGGGGGTCTTCCTCCAACCCGTTCATCATTAACGTAGCCCAACAGGGGCACGACCCCCTCTGCGAGGACGAGGCGGACTAGCCGTTGCGACATTTCGAGGAGGTATACATGGTCGCGACCACATTTGACTTTCATACCCCTCCGCTCCTGACACCGCTCCTGACGAGCTCGCCCCGCGCCCAAGCCCTACGCGCTCACCGTAGCCATTGCCTCAACTGCAATGGTACGGGCTACAGTATGAAGACTTGCTCCGAGGGCTTCCTCAACACGTCCGGCATCCTAAATCCGGCACTCGGACAGTTGAACGATGGCGAACACGCCTACCGCCAATGGCAACGGAGGATGCAATCGTACCGCCGTGGACAATACGAGCGCAACCTGGAGCGGAGATCCAACCGCGCCGACAACCACAACCGTCAAGGCAACAACAACAACAACAACAACAACAACAACAACCGCAGCGGAAACTACAACAGCAACCGCTCCAACGAGAACCATCACCGCCACTACCGTGGCAACAACGGGCGCTCCGACAACGGGCGCCATAACAACGGCCGTTTATACGACAACGGCAACCGACAGTCGCCAGGGCAACAGTTCCAACAACAACGCATCGAGCCTGCCCCCTGGTTTTCAGCATTGACGGTGCATACCCCTGCGACCAACCCTTCCGCACCTGCTGCCCCCGTGTGTTCGTTTTATAAAGGATAAACCACTGAGCTACTCAGTCAGCGCTAACTGAGTAGCTCAGTGGTATATCCTTTATAAACGAACAAAAGTACCTTTGGGCTCGATACGGCCGTATCGAGCCCAAAGGTACTTTTGTTCGTTTATAAAGGATAAACCACTGAGCTACTCAGTTAGCGCTGACTGAGTAGCTCAGTGGTTTATCCTTTATAAACGAACAAAAGTACCTTTGGGCTCGATACGGCCTCCCGCCGATAGCATCTTCCGGGGTTGATCAAGCCCCTAATCAGCGCCTGGTTTTTCCTTCCTATTGTCCCCCTCCCTAGTCGTGCGTTCTTTTAACAAAGTGGTTCACTCCACTTGATTTCCCTTTTTCTACCCACGGCAGAAAAAGCGGAAATACGACGTCTGGCGGGACTCGAACCCCGGACTTCTTTTGTTCGTTTATAAAGGATAAACCACTGAGCTACTCAGTCAGCGCTGACTGAGTAGCTCAGTGGTTTATCCTTTATAAACGAACACCGTGAACATTTGGATGGTCAGCATCAACTGGAACCCACCCGAACCAACGGCAGCAGGCCATCTTCCGCACCAACTGACAAGCTGATGCTGGAGCAACTGCCGCATCTCCACCAACAGCATCTACTGCGAGCACCCGAGGCTCCCAGGACGCACGAGTAAATTACGTGCACGACGCCTCCCCGAACCCTAAACCCCAACGCCCCTCCCCTACCCCAGCCCATTTCCCAGTCACTTGTTCAAGCACTGATCATCTTGTCCAAGTGATTGCCTTGAGGTGTGGGCGGGAGGAAGCCCAAGTCGCCGAGAACCACCGGGATGCTCCCCTGGACGTCTTCCGGCGGTGAGCAACGCTGCTTGCCGATTATTGCCGAGACCCCAGACATTGATACCCTGGGAAATGTCTCGAGGATTACGGCTACCAGCGGTTCGGGTCTACACGAAACTACTGGTTCGTCTACCGGGCCATCGCCCCCAGAGCCTGCCTCAACCCAAAGTGGCCGCTCCATACGCCCTTGTTCCAGCATGCGCACTTTTCTTGTGACAGCGGTTAACCCGCGAACGACGGCATTCCTCCACCTGCCACGGTGTTGACACCACCTCTGCTCTTGAGCTCGAGGGACAATCCCGTTTTTAATACGGAAGTCTCGCGACCACCGTCGAGCAGGGCCTACCTTGAGTCCCTTGGCCCGTCCTCCTCGCCTGCTTCGCGTAACTCGTGGACACGGACCCCAGGTGTGGCATTCCCTAGGGAGTGTTCCCCTCTCCTCCAAACGTTGGAAGATAGGGCCCTTCAGGGTTGTCTCTCCCGGCGTATAAGCCCCGGCGTGGACCGCCCGGTACCTCGGCTTTGCCGAGAGTTCCCCCGCGAACACGAGGGTTGCGGTCAACGCCGCTAGATCGCTGATGACTCTACCCCCGTCGACGCCAGTCGGCGATAGGAATGATTATCGTCGCCCCCCGCCCCCAACAAAAAACACGCCATCAACTGCACACATCACCGCAGAGGTCACCTCCTCTTTCCACTTTCTCTGGGACTCCACTTCGGTCTTTTCGCAGTGATACCTGTGCGACATCGAACCCGATGTCGTCAGATCCAACTGCGCTGAGACGATGATGATGGCGCAAAAGGCCGCGCTCTTCGGGGATATCACAAGAAGAACGCGGCCTTCTGCGCCATATGCGCGCCGCATCAAAGCGACCCACGACCCGTCCGACCCAAACGCACTTGGGCGAACCGTTTCCTACTTCGACGAACTGGGTTGAGAGCGACACCGCTACAACATCGTCCTCAACATTAATTTCTGCAAGTTCCACCAACACCCGGAGCTACAGCGACAGCTAGCGGCAAATGGGCGAGAAGCACATCGCCGGGGCCAGCCCACCCATACTCATCTGTGGCGTAGGCTTCAACGCCGACGATCCGAATGCCTGCGACCCGACGCTTTGGGGTGGTCGGAACCTGTTGGGAAGGATATTGATGGACGTTTGGGAAAGCATCGGCGCCTATCGCTCCGTCCAACCTCCAGGTCGTACCGTTCTTCACGACTCGGAGCCAACACCCCCTTCCACCGACTCCTCCTGGGTCTTCCCCACCGCCGACAGCATCCGCGAAACAAGCCCAACCCCTTCATGGGAACCACCATACTCACCATATGGGCCACTCCTATCGCCGTCTACCCCCGACGTATACCACAGCCGTCACCATGCCAAGTGTCCACCATCAAAACTGCTGCCCATAGCCACCCCCCTACCCGTTGGCGGCCGATATCGGAGCACGAACCATGCCTACAAGCGGCATCATTACCGTGGACGACGTGTCGTTCACGACGAAGGTACTCGTGTACAGAGGCCCCACCGCCACTACGCTCCGCTGACTCGTAGCACTGCTCAATACCGGCGCGCCCCAGTCGTTTATCACCGCAACCACGGTGGAACAACTGAAGGCCTCGCAGGCTGCTACCGATGCGTGCGAACGGCGCAGTCCCCCCCCGTTCGTGGGGAGGTTTCGGCACTTCAGCCCCCCTCTCCACCTCTGTTTCCATCCGCTTAAGCATCCAGGTTATGCGCCTCCATACCCTCACTGCTTCCCTAGTAGTACGGGCTTGCGTAGTTCCTGCAGGAACCATGCATCACCCCATTCTCTTGGGGCGAGATAGCTGAATGCGTTTCGAGCAACGCTCGCCTACCATGCTCCCGCAACAACCCGCCCCCCCCACCCCCCCCCCGGCGAGCCCGCGGTGAGCTCTCCTTGAGTCACCATGACCCAAACGGAGCCTCAGCATTCATTCCCGACGATCGTTCTACTGACGACGTCTACCACCTCGGATTCGCAACAAAGCGATTTCGCTTTCCTCTTCCCCCAAGCTCGTCAAAGTCAAACTGGTGCGTCAGTCAGGCCCTCCAGCGTTTACCGGGAACTATATGGTGAACATGCTCCCGCGCGAGAACCCCCTTTCCGACACGGTGAGTTTCGTCTCCGACAGGTACCAAACAGTCCCACTGTCTGGATCTACCTCTCTCGAGCTGGGCGACCTCCTCGGAACCTCCTGCTCCCCACTGGTACTAGTACCACTTATCACCCTTTGGCACCCTTCCTTGGACCCTCCCCAACCCCTTGAAATTCGATACGTACATGCCCTTCACCACGAGATCGCCCTGGCCGACAAGAGCCTATCCACAGACGACCCCCCTACCGCACCGAAAGCCCCAACCTCGACTGGGACGCCGTCGCCTAAACCTCCCGCTCCTTCCGCCTCAACTGCGAAACTAGCATCGACAGCTTCGGAGCGACCATTGCGGAAGAACTAACCGACGGCTCAGTCCACCACATCTTTTCCATCAGCCGCGCAACCCTGGACCCAGAATGTTAACGGACACCCCTCGACCTCGAGGCCGGGAGAATTGTGTGGGCGATCAGACGCCTCCGCCAACATCTATGGCCCACCCACTTCCAGATCTACCAGGACCACAAGGCGCTCGAGAATATCACCAACGTCAGAGAACCTAACGCCCGTGTCCGGCGCTGGCTAGAGTTCTTTTCAGCGTACACCTGCACGCTCGATTACTGGAAGGGTACGACCAACGGCAACGCCGACTTCCTTTTCCGATTCCTCCAACCAGCTACCGACCCCGACCGCACCGGACGCAACCGCCTCCCTGGCCCCGACACCTTCGGCATCTACCTCATCTGCCCCTGCGACTTCGCGCCGAACGACCCTCCCGGGTATTGTCTTGGGTGGGCTCGTATCCCTCCCTTCAAGACCCATACCAACCATCCAGCCGCTCCCACCGACGACGACTTACGCGACTTCCGCCTATTGGGACCACTTATGGAGCACTCCACCCTTTTCCCCGCAACCCACACCTTCGTCGGACCTATTGCAACCCACGAATCCACCACCAGACAGCTTGCCGGAACCGAGAATGCCGCCGTGAACACCGGAGCTCCTCCAAGCTCGGCTTCCAGGCCGTCCGTCATCTCTCCGCCGTCCACCGTTGGTGCCATGACACCAGCCCTTCCAGGTCTGATATCGTCTCGGACCCGCCATCGTAACGCCGTTGCCGCGGGAACCCCTCGGCCCACAGCCGACTATAGATTTGGACACCGACCACCACCCGTCGTACGCAAACGATCTACACCCACCTATCGTGCGACCACGCCCCCGGCCGGAGCCCAGCCAAGACTTACTCAAACGACAATGCCTCCAGCTACAGCCCCCCCGCGCCACCCGCACCATCGACGCCACCCAAGCCATTGACGCCGACTACACAAAGACCTACCCCTTCAACAACGTCCTCTCCGCCGACACCAACACCACAGTCAGTGCCCCTTCCGGAGTCCGTTGTCGAATCCGATGACGACCCCTATGCCCTCGCCTGCGTCGAGCACTATACCTACAAATACTGGGCGCGCAAACAACGAGCGGAGCCCCTGTGCTGCGCCACCATCCCCTTCCAGTCGTTGGACTCCTCCGCCCCCACGCCGAACGACCTCCTGGAAAATATGCCCTCGGTCCGGCTCCCATAACCTTCGGAGGTCCTCACTCTTGCCTCCAAAAGCAAGCTGCACCGTACCGACGACGAAACCACCCTCCTGGTCCAACGAGCACCCACAACCCCACCCGGGAACAGCCTACTACCACCTCCCACGGGTCTACGTGCCTATGCTAATGCACCCTTTGGTGCTGAGCACATGCCACGCTACCACCGCTGTACACCTGGGAGTCACCCGAACGGTCCGCATGCTGGCACGTTTCTTTTGGTGGATTGGCCTGGAGGCTTCCGTCAGCTGGTGAATCCGCCGGTGCTTTCAATGCCAGGCGCGGAAGACCTCCCGGCACACCATTTGTTGACCCATCCTTTCTCTTCCTTTGCCCAACGGGTCTGGCATCACCGTCAGCGTCGACAACTTCGGGCCCTTGCCGCTCCCGTCGCGCGGAAATGTCCACATCCTCCTCTTCACCGACCGCTTCAGCCGCCGCACCGATATGTTTGCCGTTTCAGCGGCACAGTTCACGGCCGCCCGCACTGCCGACATGTTTCTGAACGAGTACATCCCTCTCTGGGGGTGCCCGGTTACACTCCTCTTCGACAACCGACTACATTTTACCTTCAAAATTTTAGAACATTGTTTACGAACGCCTTGTCATCCAGAAGGTCAACACCAGCTCCTACCACCCCTGAACCAACGGCGGCGTCGAGCGCGTCAACCATGTGCTGGCCCAAATGCTCCCTATGGGCGGCAACGAACAACAGATCGACTGGGACGTGCTGCTCCCCCACATGTCGTCGGCCTACAACAACTCCGCGAACGCCGCTGCAAGGGCTTGCGCCTAACGAAGTCCACATGGGTCACCTTCATCGCCCCCCGCTCTCGGTCGTCGAACCCGACAACATAGGTCACAAAGCTCGGACTGCGATCACCTGGTCTATATCAACCTCGCCACCGACCTACAACGACGGGCCTATTTCCTCGCCCGCGAACTACACCGACTCACCGTGTCGCGTATCGAGCGCCGCAACGCGCCCAGCATGACCGCCCTCCTAGCACCCCCCCCCCCACCTTCACCGTAGGCGGCTGGGTTTGGGTCTTCAACTCCGCCTCAACCATCCGCCAAGGCGTCCTAAAGGGCACCGACGCAACTGTCCTCAAGACGAAGCGTTCCTCGAACTAGAATGGCCCCTTCAAGGTCCTCGCCACGTATGACCGACGCCCGCCCAACGCACCCCCGGCAATCGCCCCCTTCACGACAAGCTACTTTTTCTCGACCTTCCATCCGACCCTCAGAGACGGGACTCCAAGCCACGCGTCTCCGTCCAACGATGCGAGCCTAGCCGGAACCCCGACGACACCAGGGACATCCCCAAACATCTGCAAGCGGACATCACTACATACGTGCTCATAGCTTCTTCCGCCAAGTCCCCACGTTACCACGTCCCGTCGACGACGTCACTCCTCCACCGGAACGCCTCGAGGTCGAGCAGATCACTGGCCATCAACTCGTACGCGGCCGCGGCGGGGTCATCGCCATTTGGTACGAGACTCACTGGGCTGGACTTCTCAGCCGCTCTTGCGAAGGCGAGATGGACCTCCAACACTTCCGGCGCCACATCCTGCTCTACTGGTCACGATCACCAACAGCACCGCCAGACGAACCGCCTCTACAGCCAGATGCGCATCAGCGCCGCTCACCACGAACTGGCACGATCTCAAGGATAAGTTTTCCTCGCCACCGGCTAGGCCTTGGTCTCTCGCAGCCTTTGTCCTCACAACTTCAGCACCACCATCCTCCCCTGCGGAGCACACGTATGGTACAAGGCGCGCGACGGTCTCTGGTGGCTGGGCAAGATCGCTCACCGCTCATCCCAGGACGCCTCTTCAGGAACTCCGCCGGAACCTTCACCTGGCGGCTCCTTCGTCATGCAGTTCCTGGACGACCCCGGCCCGATCAAGATCGATCTTTTACCCCTATATCTCAGTAGGTTATACCTTCACTTTTGACGTCGTCCAGATCAAGGGTTCGAACCCCACTTCGAAATTTTTTTCTACAGTAACGCTTGCGCGTGCCTATAAAAAACAAATGAACACATCTCCCTGGTTCCCCAGGTAATGAAACGAAGCGGGTAGGTCAGCCTACAGACGTATAGAGTCCAAACACCCCAAAGATCCCGCCGTTCAGAGGGGGGGAGAGTGATATACGGAATACCCTGGGCTGGGTACTCGATCGATATTTTACCCCTATAGCTCAGTAGACAACGCCTTCACAACAACAGCAGTATCATTAATAGTAGTATGAGTCTGGTGTTAAAAATTGGACAATAACAACGGCCTCTGCAGTTAATCATATGGATTTTGAGAAACATCGCTAGGTTTACGTGGGATTATCTAGAATCGAATTTATTTCCTGTTCTAACTGACAAAACGACAAAAAACGGTGCACCCGTGCGTTTTTGCCATTTTACGGTACAAAATCTTCTGACCAGGAAATCATGGCACATCAAACCCTATTTAGATGACGTTTTCTGTCAAGGTATACCGTTTTTATGGCAAAAAAATCATGTTCGTCCGTCTCACTTGCCAAAATGACAAAAAAACGGTACACGTTCAATATTTTTGCCAGTTTACGGTACGAAAACGTAAAACGAGGTGATCAGTGCACACTAAACTCAAGTTATATGACGTTTTCTGTCAAGGTGTACCTTTTAATGGTAAAAAGCAATGTCCCGGTATAGCTTTAATTACGAACAACAACTGCGTTTGTGAAGACACGCGCCTTCTTGTGCTCGTGTTCATGTGAACAGGTACGAGTCAAACGTACCTCATGTTTTAAAAGACTTTATATTTCGTTTCATGTGCGTGCGTGTACTCAGAGCACGGCACCACGGGCTAACCCGGCGCCGTCGCGGATGTCAGCGTGTGCTAGCGGGTAGAGGGGGGGGTGCAATGAGCACGGTCGCCGTTTTCGTGGCTAGCCGTCGTGTGTGCCTCGAGACACGCAGACAGCACGAATGGGCTCTGCCTGGCCTCGTTGTGAGCCTCTGTTTGTACCATATACGAGATAAAATGATATTTTTGATAAATAATATTCAAGCGGTGCCTATTTTTGCGACCAAACCAAAGCTCGAACAGAGAGGGAATCAGTCTGAGCACCAACTTTGTCGAGTTGGCAAACAAGGGTCACGGTGAGCACCGGGCTTCTCGCGAGGCGGGCGACGGGGTTCACTGTGGCAGAGAGGGAGGAAAGCTTTACACGGACCGAGTCGGTGGTGAGGTGGTCGCGAGAGAGCGGGCCGGGCGGCGTACCAGGCTAAGAGAGAAGCTCTACTGTTCGTTTGTTTTTTTTTTACCGGTGCAAGGTATTTGAATCAGGCAGAAAAAATATTACATGAGAGGAGACGGAGATATTTTTTCCTTCCGCGCTTTTTCGTACCGTCGTGTAGCTCAGAGCGCAGGGCTCCGTTGAATCCGAAGGTTGACCGAGACTGCTTGTATTCGTTTCCGCTACCGAGTCGCGCGGGACACACGTTAACGTCGGGACCGGTTTGAGACAAGAGTTTGCGAGGATTGGAATTTCCTTGTGACTCCGCCCAGACAGACAGGTGTGCAATTACCAAAAAGGAGACACCGTTTTAGAAACCGAGAATATTTGTCGGACGGCGAATCTGACCCATTTCCCGGGGTGGTGCTAGCTATCGGTTGTAAAGCTTGTTTGGTAGGCAAGAACAGGATATCTTCGGACTGCAGGATAAAAGATTACTTCAGGATGAAAGGCGAAAAAAATGGAAATTTCTAAAAAAATACCGAGGAAGCCAACTTTTATTTTTTCATTTCTGGGACGGGTAGATATCACCACGAGGCACCACCTCACATTTTTTTGGGGTCCTAGGACCCACCGTCGCCGCTCACTGTCGCAAACGGGTTTTCAACTATTTCCGCCGTTCTCGGTGCGGATAAGAAATTCGATTTTTCGTTTTTGCAGTGGTGAGACCTACGCCAATGGGAACGCGAACTATCAACAAAAAAAATGAATTCCAAAGATACCCGCCAAAATGTTTTAGAACACGCTTCCTATGGGCATATTTAGACAAAAAAACAAGTTCCCAACATTTGGAAAAGCCCGAAAAAAGCAAATATGGGGCCGATGTTGGGCCAATATCGGCTTGAGAAAAACTCAGGCCGATCTTTGGTTCGAAGCGGCGAGATTCCGAGTCCTCGACCGACATCGATCGACAAAACCAACGAATGAGTCATGAATTCTGAACAGAGTGCGCTCGTTAGGGGCTCCGACCCACCCTTGGGTCACCGTCTTCACACAATGGCCAGTGACGTGTGGCGGGCGCTGGCCAGGAGTACGATAAAAAAAACCATTCGCCGCTGGTGTGTACCAAACAGAAGACAAGATTTCTCGATCCCCCTCGAATGGCAAAAAACAGTTTTTTTTTCAGGTTTGGGAGGATACCGCAGGACGCCGCCGGCAAGCTCTCGCCCCATAGAGCATTTATCCACTTTCTATCTTCGATGCCGCCATCTATACTCGTTGGCCTTTCCCGACACCAAGCGGGTTGGCCGTGGGCTGAGTCTATATCGAGATCGAGCATCTATCGTCGCACGAGCTGATCTTTATCAGTGTGTTGACAAATTGCAACGAGAGAATACAAATTGGGTCGCCCGCAGCCGTTAGAAAAAAAAGAAGGAAAATTCAAATATGTTTTCCCTTTTTTCCCACAGCGGCGGTACGAGGATATTTTCGGCTGTTTTTATAAAGCAATATTTTTGAAAGAAAACTTTTGAACTTCGCGTTGTCATTGGCATAGGTCTGAAAGGCGATGCGAGAGCGTATGACACCCAAAATTCGCGAGGTGGTGCTTTGTGGTGACTTCTACCCACCCTAAAAAAAGGACGACAAAAAATGTTTCCTTGGTATCTTTTCATCTATTTCTCTATTTCTACGTTTCATCCTGAAGTAATCTTTCATCTTTAAGCCCGAAAATATCCTGTTCAAGGGATATTTCCGAAGAACAGAGGGGGTGGCTATGTCGAAGGCAGCTCTGCTATCATGGTGAAACGTTGGTGCAAACACGGGGCAGGGCAGGGGCTCACAAGAGACGTTCCGGCCTTGTAGAACGTACATGGTTTTTCCAAGGCAGTGGGCACGGCACTACGGCCTCGTGATGGCAAGCGTACCCTGGTGGTAGTGCTTTAATTTTGGTTTGCATTACCACCAAGGCACGCACTCGGTGCGGCAGTTGGGGGTTGAGCCCTTGCAGCTTCTGTTGCCGTATCTGTACACACTGCACATTCCCCATTTTAAAGACCTACGTTTGATATTGTTATTGCCCTCGATGAAATGCATTCGAGCGCTGTTCTCAGTTTGCTTGCCTCTTTCTTTGTGAAGTCGCAGGTGGAGTCGTTGAGAGTGACGGGAGAGGCCAGTCGGGACCAGTACAAACGGAACCCCAGAGTGCTGTGTTTGGCTCAGGCAGAGCGTCTACTTGTTGACTATCGGTACCACTTGTTATAGTACTCGGCGGGGACATATATCCAGCATCAGCACACGAAGACGGAACGAGCAGGGCACCAGTACCACAGCAATGGGATCGATATCATTGAGATGTAATTGGGGTTGCAGGGCTAAATACAAGACTACTGTTGGCCAATGAAAAACGAAACATGATCGGGGAGAGATCTCCAACAATCAGTCAGAAAGCTGACGACGCTCTCTTGGCCAAAGCAAAACATGTAGGCTGTTTATTACAACAAGTAAACGGCAGATTGACAAGAGATCTCTGTACCGCGAAAGAGATGTTGTTGGCGAAATGAGAACTGAGGTGGATGCATGCTCTAGGGGGCAAGAGCTTGCCGCCGGCGTCCTACGGTATCCTCCCAAACCTGAAAAAGCCGGTGTGTTATTACACATTCGATAGATTGACGTATGTTCAACTTTTGCGCGTACCGAAACATACATACGACGAGGATGGCAAGAAACAAATAAAGGCGAAAAGTTTAAGTATTTCAGCTGGTGCGACGATACGCGATAGACGGTCGATCTCGACAGAGACTCAGCCCACGGGCAACCCGCGCGGTGGCGGTCAAGATCAATTAGCATAGATGACATGAGCTGGATGCATGCTCTAGGGGGCAAGAGCTTGCCGGCGGTACTTCTATTTTCAGTACGAATTAATTTATTTGAAATTCAGGTCCATTTATTTGCTGCTGCTGCTGCTGCTGCTGCTGCTGCTGCGGTACCGCTGCTGTAGTCTACGAGTAAGTACGTATCCACCGAGCGGTGTGCGACGAGTGCGCTTCTCTTGGTCTCTAGGCCCAAACCCGCGCCAGGCGACTGTGGTCTGGACACGGAGAGATGCGCCGCCCGCTAACCGCGCGTCGCGCAACGACGCTATTCAGTTGTGTCACCATCCTATACTCATCGATCGTTCTGCTGCTGTTTGTTGTCGTGGACATCATCTTGAATTCAGAGAGCTTGCCATTTTTCGATACGAAAAGCTGATCACCCAAGTCGTCAGATTCTGTGTCTAGGATAAGAGGCACGTACACTGGGTGTCCTCTAACGTCAGATACCCGGCCAGCAGGACCGGAGCAGGTGACAACTGCTGCCAGTCGGCGGAGACTCCGGGCACACAACAAACCAGGGACGACCCGGGGACACAGGAACAACACTTCCGTTTCAATTGAGGTGCTAACAGTCGCAGGGCACCTCAGCGGCACGAGCACCTGCACCACCAGTACGACAGGATTGGGATCGATTCCATCGGTTTTCGCAGTTCTAAATACGTCACAGCGCAGAAACCGTCTGTACAGACAACTTACCGGTAGTAAATAGGACCTACGGTACACACAAATACCTATATACTTCCCTATTTTGACTAGAAATATTTGGTCCTACTACTATGGTCCCCTGTCACAGTAGTTTGCTGATATCAGATGCTGTCGCTGTTGCTGCCTACCAGGCTACCAGGTACCAGGTATTTGATAATTATACTCCGATTTACTGTAGGGCAGGAAGCGACCCTGCCGAAAAACGTCACCGAATATATTGCAAACCCCATGGGTCAAGACAATGCAGCCATAAGCAACCTTGCACGGCCGTTTGCGCGCGGCGGACAACGACCTCAAAAACGCCGTTAGCCAACCACGTTGAGCGAGCCATTGTTCTTCAAGGTGATCCCACTTTTGTTGCGATCGATGCGCTGTAGCCAATTTGCGAAATATTTCGTTGCTCGTACCGACTCTGGCACGAGTGTCTACAAGCGACTGTCCCCCCGGTGAGGCTGAGTCTCGTAGCTCAAGGCGCAGGGCTCCGTTGAACCTGAAAGTTGGCCCAGGCTGCTTGCAAGTGTGTCCGCTATCTAAGTGCGCGGTATACACGTCAACGTCGGGGGCGGTTTGGGACCAGATTTTGCGAGGATTGGAGTTTCCTTGTGGGTGCGGTCAGACAGACAGACAAGATTGCAATTACCAAAACAGAGACTCAGTTCTACAAACTGAGAATACTTCGGAGCGCGTGATAGAGTCGTGCCCTTTTGTTGGACGCCAAGAGACACGCTGCAGGCGAGCTCGCAGACTGTAGGCGCTTTGCATTGTGTGTGCGGGCATATCTGGGCGGCATGGTGTGGTCGCCGTCAATCGACGTCGCAACGATGTATCGTGCCATAGTTTCTTTCGTCGATACTGCAGCAGTAGAGCATGCTGTAGTGACGGCCTTGCGGCAGAAGAACATGCAGTAGTTAGCGCTGGGCAGAGGTTCGGGTAGAGAAAAAGCAGAGTAAATTGTTACTTCACAGCACAGGCGCGTCGAAGCTGCCTGTACTAGCGATCTCACATGCAAGTAAACCCCTATACCATACAGTACAAAATCCAATATCCTGTTGAGTCGTTCTTGCACTTCAAATATCCTGACGTGTCTTCTCAATTACTGCTTCATACCTAGTATTCGCGTAATCTAACTCTCCGTGATGAGTACAGCAGACTCCCCTTACAAACTTTAAACACAACTAAATTCTATCAACAACTACTGCATGAAATGCCAACAGTGTAAGTCCCCATTAAGCTTTTTCTTAAGAGTTCCATTCAACCTTTTTTGGCGTCACGCCTGATTTCGGAAAGGGGAGGACACTGATGACTCTGAATCACCGCGACCGCGAGGCTCAGAACCTGTCGATACTACAGCAGTAGATCATGCAGTAGTGACGGCGCTGCTGCAGAAGAGCATGCACTAACTAGCGCTGGACACACGTTCGGGTAGAGCATAACAGAATGAAATATAATCTCACAGCACAGGCGCGTCGAAGGTGTCCGTACTGACGTTTTTTTATCCAAGTAAACCGCCATACCATACAGTACAAAACCCAATATCTTATTGAGACACTCTTCCACTTTAAGTATCCTGACTTTCACGTCGGGAAAGCGACTTCTCGTCGGTGTCTGCCCACCTTTGAAGCCCGTAATGTCCGTCTGGGCTGACTCGTTTACCGTAAGACTGTAGCACCCTTTGGAATACTTTGATCACAAACATGTACTCTGTGGTACAAGGTGAAACTATTGCACCGGTCCTCGAGAGGCAGTGGCACCGCAAGACTATTTGTTTCATACAGCTTATTAGACGCAAGAAACGCAACCGACCACGAACTATCTCTAACGTTTTTCTGGTATCGCTTTGATAAGCTGCAAGAACACTGTCATTCCCTTTTGTAGCGTGTCTAATAATCCGATTCGTATTGCTACCTGTCCCATAAACACGCCGTGGTGATATTATTCGAATGATAATACGAATAAATACTACCGAATCGAGCGAGAGCTTTGATATCCTGTTGAAGCAGTATCATTTTCCAGGTGTATACTCCGGGTGATTCCGGCCATCTGCGAAGTGAAGAGAAGTTTAATTTGTTTGAAGCATGCGTCAAACTGTATGATTGACAAACGCTACCGCGCAACCACCTTGACGTTTTCGGCAGCATCAATCCTTAGTCCTGTCGTTTTCGGGTCAGCTCTTGCTTTACTACAGTAGTTCATCGGAAAGCGTAAAACTGCAGTACAATAAGTGGTCACACACCTCTACAACCAGTCCGTCCAACAACGAGGAGTATCTCAAAGGAGAAACCACATTTGTACTATTCCTTTCTCGTGCCACGGCATATTTTCGACTCAAATGTGTCAAATTTTCGCTGAAGGCGTGCTGCCACCACATCCGCACCCTTATACAGTAGCGACTCGTTGGATGGAGCGCGCGGAGCACCCGCTATTTCGACAAACGATTTAGTCAGCAGTGTAGCCAACTTTCTATTCGGTGCCAGAATATCCGAGACTGCAGTGGACCGGTCGACGTCGCCAAGATGATCAAAGTCGTGACACACCACGAATTCCGAGCCCAGTTCCGCGAGCAACGAGTGAACCACGGCGATATCTGTCATCAAGATTTGCATGTACTTCATGTACTTCTTCTCCGGCGTCGATGGTTCGTTGTCATGTAGATGCCTGCCACAATTTACAGTATCCGGCCCATTCGTTGTAGAGCGACCGGGCAGCATCAAAGGCACAAAGGATGTTGGTATGGAGCTCTACGAAAACACAGCGTTCATATTTGTCATTAAACCGTTGGTGCGTTATATTGACCATTGCATACAATACTTGAGTTGTACTATAGAGCAACGTGAAAATACGGAAGCCTTACTACATTTTTAATTCACTCGGGGAGCTAGGCAACATGTACACTGTGACACACAATGGTTTTTAGGTCAAATAAATCGCGAACACGATAACCAACCTGAGTGGTCATATGTAGCTCATTCACTCGCAATATCTAAGACGGCATCGAAGCAGTTCATTACTGTGTAGACACCCACATAAATCAATTGCGCGAGGGTATCTACGGCAAGTCTAAAATAACACGGGGCAGTTGACGCCAGCTATCTTCCAATCAAATGGCTGAAATAACGCGAACGACGGGAGCCATCTTCCAATAAAATCGCTGTATTAACGGGAACCACGGGAACCACGTGAAATCACGCCGCACACAAACTAGAAACTAGAAGAAGAAAGTCACAGCTCGCAGCTCGCACACCCGCAGTCACGCGACGATTGACCTTCGATCTCGACATATACTCCACCCATGGTCAACGAACTTGGTACCGGGCAAGGCCAATGAGTTTAAATTATGGCCTGGGAGGTACAATTGGAATCCGTGGTCTAGGGGGCGAGAGGTTGGCCGCGGCGTCCTATGCTCTTCGTCAGAGCTTTCAAAAAGTTCTGTTTCGTGCCAACGGAGAGGAATCGAGAGTTTTTGTCGTCTGTTTTCTACATACCAGCTGCCAAATATGTCTTTAGTAGACGCCTGGCCCACCCACGCCACATATCACCGACCGAGGTGTGAGAACTGTGATACTAGTGTGGGTCGGAGCCTCTAACCAGCGCACTTCATTCAGAGTTCGTGACGTAATCGTTGGGTTTGTCGATCGATGTCAAACCTGAGAAATTGTCTATTTTTTGCCATCGGTGTGGGGTAGAGATTTTTTGTCCTCTGTCTTCTACAGACCAGTGCCAAAATGTGATTTTATCAGACGCCTGGTCAGCCCACGCCACATATCACCGACCGAGGTGTGAGCACTGTGACACTAGGCTGGGTCGGAAACCTTAACCAGCGCGTTCCGTTCTGATTTCATGACGGTGTCGTTGGTTTTGTCGATCGATGTCTGCCGAGGATTCTCATAAAGGTTGGCTCTAGTCGCTGGGAATGACTATACATCGCTCCAGTATCTGCCAACACAGGGGTTTTGCATACATTGCGCGGCGCGCAATTAAAGTCCGCGTAAGCTGTCCCGTGACGTATAAAATTTGCCCAACGCCCAGATTCCAAAACCTTAGTCGGGGTGTGGTTTGTGCGTCTACCGCAACCATTGTTAGACGATAGTACCAAGAAACATGTTATATTGTTAATTAGACATTGGCCGTAAATAACATCACGATGCAAACACAACCTCTGTAGCGCAGCAATGTCCTATCAAACGTTGAAAGACAGAATACGGGAAAGGCGATCGGCAACCTTTGGTTTGGGCGTGTTTTAAGCCGCACGGACAAACAACTTATCTCAACTACGTTCAATCCACATTTTGTCGTGTGACGCAACCACCAAAACATCTACGGTATTATCAAGTCTAGACTACCATATGTTTTATTTAAGCCAAGCACTTGGGTGTACATATACCAAACTGGTGCGAATATCGTGTACTGTGGTCTTCACTGGCCACTTGAACTTAACACACTGGTGCCACTAGCGCACCCGTCACAAAAAAAATGTACGCACCCGTGGCGCGTAAATCAGAACTAACCTATGATCTGACATATTGGAACCACACAAATTATCTCATACTTCAAAATTGAATAGTTTTTGTGAACGAACCTCACCCCGCCCTGTCCAGGTCTCTGAAGACGGGAGATATCGGTATAGGCCTGGTTTGGGGTGAGCGGACTAGCTCATTGGTGTCGGATATTATAGCTACACTTCCGGTCTAGCCCATACCATAGGTCTGGGCGTTTGCAGAATTATGACGGAACGAATTGATTTTGAGGAAATTGAAATCTGGGCCAGGACCATAACGATGCCGTGTGCCTCACTCACGTTTGGAATTCCCTATGAATGGTGTTAGCAATTATGATATCCTTGACAGGTCGCCGTAGGTATAGCACTCGCAGATCTACCCCCTCTTCTTCCGCTACCTCCGCCAGCAGTCGCAGATCCAAGTACCTCAGTGCCTTATTTGGACCAGTGCCACTGGGATACGAGTGAAAACGGTGTGCGCCAAGCGTGTGCACTACCGTCCCTGGCAATTGCAGTGTCGCCCCGCGCTGCGCGAGTTTACGCATATTATCCTTTGCCCGGCTCAGTGTCGTGCTGTAGTGGTGTGCAGATCGCCCCATTGAATAGTTAATGGTGTACAAGTCACCCACGGCGTCATGTTTCTTGTTGGAGATTTTTACCAGGTCTGGATTGGTCTTGAACATGTTGTCCAGGACCTGGCCAACGCAGTGGTGTCCCGTACCCTCAAGTCCAACCACAAAAACGAGACGCATGGTGGAACTAACAACTGTTTTTGGGACGACGAGCGTGCCACTTGGTTCATCCGTAACATCCAAAGATGTGGCATTCACTGCCATGCTCAGAGCCATCAATGTTCCAACGAAGGTGCTGAACGTTGATTTCATGACCACCGAAACTTTGCCGGAGAAACTGCTGCAAGCGCCGTCGAGTCACCCAAGAGTATAGCCGCCTCGATCTTCACCTGCAGAAGAGTAAACGAGTTGCGCCGCGTTAGAGCACCTACATAGCCCCTCGACTTCGGCAACGATAACTGAGCCCACTCATTGAGATAGAATAGCTGCCGCTAGGGACTCACGCAGCAGAACCTTCGTAACTATGGTTATATATAGCGCTGTAGGGGTGTTCACGCAGATTAAGCATAAAAAAGTAAAACGACCGTTTACACATGATAACATACTGTAGTTTCCCCTATATTCTAACCAGAAAGAAGAAAGTGGTGACAACGTAGTCGCCAAAAACCCAGGTTGGGATCTTGCAAAAAAAAAAACAAATGTACCGTAGCGGGTGGACTACCTAGTACCAGAGAAGCGAGCGGGCGCACTACTGCACAACACTGGTCACAATACTACACAGATTCCGACACCACCCCTACGCGTTTAGTGTGCGAGGGGAATAATGCCAATGTTTGATCGTGTGGAAGATGTGATAGCTTCGTATTCGTGAGGGGCGAGGTGGCCTCCCAACAAACAACCTTATACTGCTCGTACCCCACCCGAAAGAAAAGAAGCTGGGTGTAGCTGGAATCACGAAGTCAGGACCACAGACCCGACTGAACATCCACAAAGAAGACCACACAGAAACACTGCCCGCCTGGTCCGGCCGCAACGCTGGCAGTCGAAACACTATACTGATGCATTCTGGACTCGCGGTGCGGTAGTTGCCGCAGTCGCAGTGGAAGATGCGAAATCTGCCATTTTCATTCGTGATGTCTGCTGTTGTTGGTTTTGACCATAAAAGAAATATCAGACTTCGGTGAAGGAGCGGTCCACTCCGCCTTCCACAATAAAAATATTTTCACACTTTCCGAGAAACGAGGAAAAACTATTACGGGGGAACATAGTGAATAGGACCTAGGGTACACACAAAAAACTATATGTTTACATATTTTTACCAACAACATTTGCTCTTATTTACTACCTAATTTTTTTCGTCTCCGTAAAAACGTGTTTGCCGTTCTCAAGGGCTTTAACATTGCTGCATGTAAGGCTCACCGACCAATTCCACGTTGCATGTCTTGAAACAAAAAAGGATGCAGTACTATTACAGGGGTCCATAGTTAACGGGACCAAATTTTGTTAGTAAAAATAGTGAAATATATAGGTTGTTATGTACACCATAGGTCATGTTAACTATGGACCCCCGTAATAGTAATATTAATTAAAAATACAGAACGAAAGGGTCACCCGGCCTACAACGTCAAGTCAGCCAAATAAATTACCGTAAGTTTAACACTTTCGTGGCTAAAGGAGACTAAACACTCAGAATTTGACTAGACACTCAGAATTAGACACGGCAGCGCAGTGCTCTAAGGGTTGAGGGTGTTTAGTGGCAGCTCGCCGCTCGCCTGGAAGACAAATACGAGCGCAGCAAAGGGTGCCGCCTGATTCCGGTATCGCGAGCAACTCACCGGGAAGGCACTCGACCTACAGTATGTGCAGCTGCACCCTTCACTAAAATTTGTGCAGGATGCGGGTCCTATTGGCTAAGGCGGGTATTTCGGCCGCCCAGCGTTTTGTTGGGAAAATGCCACCAAAACACGCGGCGGAGCCGCGTGACTGCTTCTGTTGACCTCGACCCCCCCCCCGAAGGGTTCGGCTTGGGGTTCGGGTTAGGGTCAGGCCTGGGGCTGGGTTGGTCTGGGTCCACGTGGTCCCCCGTAGTACTGTAATACTATAACCGCTATAACCGCAAATACACACAAACTCAAGACAAACGACTTGTCAAAAATAGAAGCTTTCCGGGCACCAGCCATAATCTATGACGGCATCTTCCTCTAATCCGTGTTGCTTCGTGTGTGCAGCAGCTATCTGTTCCCCTCAAGCATGTACGGTGTGTACCACTTGTCTTCTGTTAAATTTCAGCATCCTTTTGTTTTTCCCCTCTTGTAGGTTTACTGATATTTTCTGGTCGGGCTTGCGTTGTTTCGTTTTCGTATGCTGTGCGTTGGTATTTCGTTGGCTTTCCGCATCAACTTGCATTTTTTTGGGGGTCTCTTCTCTTCTCAGTATGTCACCACATAGTTAGCATCTCTCCACATCGAAGAATAAAGACGGACTCTGAGTTTAGCGACTAAATGGGGCAGAAATGGGACCTTGGCGTGGAGACAACACACATAACAGACGGAGCGTGGATGCGCAATTTTTTCTACTCAAGCCCATGAATCGACACGGAAACTAGTTGTGTTGAATGTCGACGGACACAAATAAACAGTTGGATAGGACACACGCACACACGATAACAACTCACCCTTCTCAGCCTCGATACCCACGTGGGTATCAAAAGCTCGACTGCTAGACGGCTTCAAGTCCGCAAGTGCAAACCATGCACGCACCTAAAATAGGTTTACCACATTCAGCAGTGTCAAGATCTGTAAATATTACACTCACAAGCAACAGGTTTTTCTAGTCGGCGACATCCAGCACAACCAGTGTTTGTGCCGATTCATTAGTCCTACAGGGATGCAAGTTTCGATCTAAAAAACTCTGACACGGAGATTTTACATTGTTTGAAATCATGACTTAACACTTTCGGGTTGGTTCCCACCAGTCTATACCAGCGCAATACCACTAGTCTAGGATTCCTTACACTGATTTGGAGAGGTAGTAACTCTCCAGTATACCAGCGCAGTCCCACCAGCCTAAGATTCTCTACACTGATTTGGAGCGGTAGCGACCCACCAATGTACCAGCGAAGTACCACCACAGCCTAGGATTCCGTATACTGACTTGGAGCGGTAGCGACCCACCAGTATACGAGCGCAGTGCCATTATCCTACGCTTTCCTACACTCATTTTGAGCTGTAGCAACCAACCAGTACCTAAGGCGGTATCATGAGTCTGGGATTCCCCGCAGTGGTTTGGAGTGGTAGCTACCCACCAGTGTACCAACGCATTGGCTCTGTGTCCTGTTTGGTGTGTGCTGTGCATTGGGTGTGCGCTCCCTGTGCTGGGTGCTATTTGCCGTATCCCGTGTGCTTGCTGTTTGTGTTTGCCCAGTGGCCTGCACGCTCTGGGTATTTGATGCGTGATGTGTGTATTTGTTTATGTCAGCGTACCATTCACATTGCTCGTTTTCTTTTGTGCCATCCTGTCCTGCTAAACTACTACTACTGCAGTACGTATGCATACTAGGTGCAGCTCAGCTGTTAATCGTCTTATATATACAACAACACATGCAGCACGTATGCCGATATGCCCGAAAACGTACAGCACCAGCAATAGTTTGCCTCCGTCAAGGAACAGTATATATGGGCTGGAGACATAACAAGACACAAGAAACCAGACCCGGGCTGAATTTAATGCGTGAGAAAGGGGCGCGTTATCAGCTAATTCTAGTTAAACAGCACACATCAAACAGGGCACAGAGCCACAGTGCTGGTACATAGGTGGGTCGCTACCGCTGCAAATTAGTGCAGGGAATCCTATGCTGATGGTACTGCGCTGGCGTAGTGGTGGGTCGCTACCGCTCCGCATCAGTCTAGGGAATCCTAGATCGGTGGGACTGCGCTGGCGTACTGGTGGGTCGCGACCGCTCCAAATTAGTCTAGGGAATCCTACACTGGTGGGACTGCGCTTGTACACTGGTGGGTCGCTACCGCTCCATATCAGTATAGGGAATCCTAGACTGGTGGGACTGCGCTGGTATATACTGGTGGGAGCAAACCCGAAAGTGCTAGGTATGATTTTTTACACGAAACAATGAAATTGGTTTCGTAACTACTATGGCCTCTGCCAGATGATATCAGCAAGAGGGCTTCCAGCGAGGGACTCCACCAGTCTCGCTGGCCTCGCACTCAGTAAGTCTTGTTCTTAGAGCTTGTATTATCACGGAGTGATCCTCATCGGACCACGAGCCAGGTGGCTAGGGGACATCACACAGGATCCCCGGCCACTGCTCCACTCACACATGCGATTACACTGAAACCTCCACGGCTTGGTATCTTTTGGCTACAGCACCCCCAAAGCGAGTTCACTCGACACGAACGAGCTTGAAATGCGTGGCGGTATCACTCACCCACACACGCGGCACCCCCAAAGTCTTACACCAGGCTAGCAAATGCTTCGCTGTGACCTCGGCTGTACAAGCCTCGGCCGGTTCCAACGCCACGTAGTTGGACAAATCATCCATGATGACCAAAACATATCGGAAACCATCCTCATCAGGCAGGCCATCGCTACCTTCGGGCCCGCTGTGGCCAACATACAAAAAATCAAAGTGCACCACTTCTCCCGGAGCGGTACCATGCACCGTGTCTCCGTAGGGACGAGGAATGAGTGCACCTGCACGCGTGTCTACACAGTGCAAACACTGGCGAACGAATTCGCGAACCTGAGAATCCATGTGAGGCCAAACACAATATTCCTTCAGGCGAAACAAAGTCGGCGCCACACCACGGTGACCAGCCGAGCGCATGTGCGCGCACACCATCAAACGAGTTTGAAGAGCAAGATCATCCGGCGGAATCCACAAGACGTCACGCACCCCAACACGCACACGAAACAAACCATCATCGGCCAAGGTAGCTTGACCGAAGGTTGTCGAAAATTCATGAACACCAACGCCGATACGAGCGACAGACCTTTGTTGCGAGGCACGAATCACATCCAATGCGGGAAGCGAATCGTCAGCATTACATGGGCTGTGCACGGCAACCGAACGAACAGGCACCGTAGGAACTTTGACCCAACGAGACAACAGATCCCCCCAACAGTTTCGATCGCCAGGGATGTGTTCGATTGCATAGCGGTATTGTCCTAAAACACCCTTCCAATTCTCTAGGCGTTGTGCCATGGTCTTTGTGACCGTCGTGACACACTTCTCCGGATTGAAAATGTACTGCAAGTTTCGATGATCAGTAAAGATATGAACACCACCCCAAAGCAGGTATTCGAGCCTCCGGAACGTATTAACGATCGCAAAACCTTCTTTGTCGACAGTCGCCCAGCGCAACTGCGAACCTGTGAACGAACCACTCAGAAATCCGAGAGGCTCGTGAGACATGCTTTCCAACGCCAATCCACTGCGAAATTCGTGTTCAGGCACTTGGGTGAGAAAACTACCCCAATGGAAATCAGAAGCGTCAGGAAACATCAAAACAACGCACCCGGGACGAGGATGATGAAGCGGCACTGCTTGCGCCACCAAACCCCGTGCGGCATTCCACGCCCGCACCCGATCCTCCGTCCACGCGGTATCCTTGATGACACGATTGCGCGCCACTCGCTTAGTCCGACGTGTAGCCCCAACAAGGAGCTCCTCCAAAAAATCACGTAACGGTGCTACCGTTTCCGCTAAACGTGGTAACGATGTACGCAACCAGTTGACAGCCTGCAAGAATTGCATTAGTTCTCCAGCGTTTTCGGGACGACGCATTTCACTTAAACCTTGCACTCGAGCGGGGTCATGGGACACGACACCATTGGAATACACCTTACCACACCAGACCAGTTCACGAGAGAAGAAGGTACACTTGTGGGCGGCGACAAACAGTCCAACATTCTCCAGGCGTTCAAGAATGTCATCAAGCAGCTGCAGAAGAGCTTCTTCGGTGTCTGCGAAAAAGAAAACGTCATCGACCCAAACTTTGCAATCCAAACCACGCAACACTTCAGTCATGACACCTTGGAAATAAGAAGTCGCATTCAAAACACCTTGGGGAACACGGGTAGGCGTGAACAAACCGTCGCTTGTCGCCATGGTGAAGACGTCTTGCGCCTCCGGAGCCAAAGGCATCTGCCAGTACCCTTGAAGTAGGTCCAGCTTGCCGAAGAAACGCGCCCCCAGCAGATCTCCCATGTCTTCATGGTTGGGCATGACGCCCGGGGACTTCTCCACCTGTGCGTTCACCGCCGAGTAGTCGCTCACCAAACGGAAAGAGTCCTTCTTGGGCACCGCCATCGCCGGACTCGCCCACACCGCCTGGATGTTGTGGTAGACAAAGCCAAAAAACACCAAAGCAGCAATGCACTTCGAGAGCCAGTCCCTTTTCGTCGGTTCGTACCGACGTGGCGTTGCCTTGACAGGCTTCGCCTGTTGCTTCAGCTGCACTCGCATCGGCTCCACTTGCGCTGGCGGATCACCACACAGCGCACGGCGAAAAGCACCCACGCGACGAGCCAAAATTTCGCGCAAACGGGTTGCTCCGCCGACGCTTAATCCACTCTGCTCTGCCTGCTGCACGCTGTCCTCCAACGCCCGTTCTCGGGCCGTCCGCTCCTCCTCCGGATCCATGAACATGTCTGGCCCCCGGTCGACCAAATGTTCCACCGCCTTGTCCTCCGGAGCATCCACCGTAGCCTCGGTCTGAAAAGCACGCACGGAAACCGTCACTCTGCGCGCCGCAAGGTAACTCGGAGTCTCCACACCGGTCGATACCGGCACTGCGCGAGGGCGAAGCTTCTCCAGAGCTTCACGGTAGACGTCGATGCCAAGAGCTTTCATGGTAGCCATGCCAAACAGAACGACGTTATCTGTACCAGGCATGACCGCGAAAGTGATGGGCTCCAATTTCACCGCTCCCCACGGCGTCCGTACACTCACGGCAATCGGCACCGTTTTGTGCGTGACCATCACTGAAACACCCGTAGCGGTTTTCGCCTGCTGCGGGCCATTTTCGAACGGAATTTGCAGATCGGCGCGCCGCCGAAATGCGAAGACAGCTGCTGAAGTAAGCCGACACCGATGGACGTGAGCGCCGACCCCGAATCAAGGATCACACGCGCCATCAGCGAACCAACCGACCCTGGCAAAGAGAGATCAGCGCGTAAACACTCAGCGCTGCGATCGACAGGCACTTCACCTGCCGTTGAACTCTGGTCGGTACCAAGAGTCACCTGACGCCATGGCTGCCCTCCTACAGCCGGCGCCGAAGAAATAGAATCGGCGGTCCACCCCGACCAAGACGTCGAATATACAGACGGTTCCGGCGCTACCGCCCCTGCAGCAGCACCAGACACTGACTCCGCCCGCTCGGTGGATGGCGAAGTTCTCGCTCCAGCAGCACCCACCGATGTTCCAGCTCCTCCAACGTATACAGCTCGGCCGGCAACAGACGAACCAGATCCCGACCCAGCGGCTCCTGCCGCTGGCGCACCAGAAGTTGAAGAAGCAACAGCAGAAGTTCCACCGCCCGCTGTCAATTGATTGCCACCACGGCCACCGCGCCCGCGTCCATGGTTGAATCTGCCCCGGCCGCCATTGCGGCCCCCGCGATACCCTGACGACCCGCGCCCACCACTGCTGGGAGCTGTGCCGCCACCGCGAGCTTTTGGGCAATCAGAAACATAATGGTTGGGATCACCACACTCGAAACAGACGCGAACAAACGACTTTTTCGCGGACTGCTGCTGTTTCGGTTTCTGCTGCTGTTGGCGTCGCGGTTCAGCTGCCCCTGCAGCATCTTTCCGACCATACGCCTCGATGAATTTCCACTGTTCTGCAGCAGAAAAAATTTGGTCCATGACCAATGCCGGGTCCTTCTTCCACCCTGCAGCGTACGTTAGCTGACCTTTTACGTACTTTTTGAACTCGGACGGCCATAAGCCATCCACCAACGCCATGCTCACAAATTCCGCCGGTCCGGGCAACCACGAACGGTCCTGCGCGCGGTACATGGCATGCACCGCGTGATTCTCCGCAAAATACTTTTCCATAGCGGAGTTTACCATCATCGCGCGGTCTTTGACGGATGTTTCACCGCCCTGCTTTTCATCGCGCCTCATTGAGAGAACGCGACGCAAGTCCGCTGCCGCCCGCGAGGTGTCAAATCTGTTGCTGGTGGTTGTGTAACCGGCGTGCTGCCTAACAGCGTCCAACAACTCCGAGGCGGTCATCGTAGTCTGATGCTTGTAAAATCCCTCAAAACACCGATGAATGTAATTGGGGATAAGCTGGCCCATGCTCACTTTGGAGTGCTGAACCACCCCCTGAGCGTTGGCGAGCTGCAGCCGTTCCTCATAATCGAGGTACGCTGCGTAAAAAACACGAGAGGCCTGCTCGGTCCACACCTCTCCGTATTTCGGTGGAGTCAGAGACTCCCCTACCACCAGCGGCGTGCTTGCCGTGTGCGCCATAATCCACAGCAGTCCACCTGGACTCTACTGTAATAACGGAGAAACTGCCGCCTGACCTGTGCGTCCTCCAGCTCCCGGAGCGTCCTCCCCTGCTGTGCGCTTCAAGCCGTTTCGATCCGTCCAACGGGCCAACTGCCTTCCCAGCTGTGACCCAATACTCCGCAGCCGAAAACTCCTCCAACAGAAGTTCCGCGAATATCTAGATATTATGGCCTCTGCCAGATGATATCAGCAAGAGGGCTTCCAGCGAGGGACTCCACCAGTCTCGCTGGCCTCGCACTCAGTAAGTCTTGTTCTTAGAGCTTGTATTATCACGGAGTGATCCTCATCGGACCACGAGCCAGGTGGCTAGGGGACATCACACAGGATCCCGGCCACTGCTCCACTCACACATGCGATTACACTGAAACCTCCACGGCTTGGTATCTTTTGGCTACACTACATATATTATACCGAAATGAGTGGATAATGCACCGGTTCTCATTCAAGAAATCCATCCTGGGCCAGCTTTCCTGTATTTTATTGTGTGTTTTTACCTTGGTATACCAATGAAATATAACAATATTACGATGAGTGGATTGCGGTGCCATCATACGTATGTGTAACACGGTACTCGGTGTAGGGTGGTGATGGAATACTGCCACGGACGAAACAAGACGGTGTGGGGAGACCCTCCTAGATACGACCTTCAGTGGTATTGGCCAGCTGAATCGCACAACCTCCTGCACCTTGGAGTCAAAACCTGGCTATTCGTTAGGACAGCGGACAGTCGTCCGACGCGGTATTTTGATTCAATTTCAGGGGAAAGGAACTTGTCTCTCGCAGCAGCAGGTATCGGAATAGTAGGTACAGAGGGGTAGCGGAAATTAGACCGGAATTAGGAAAGGGCGGGCAGAAGTGTTGGTAGTAGAGATATCCATTCGTTTACGAAGGGGTTTGCGTTTGCTTTAAACGTTTAGGTCTAGTTTATAGTCAAGTATTTAGGTCTGATTGGTCATAATTTCTATTTGGAAGTGGTGTGATTGAAGCAAGTACAATACATGTCAGATGGCAAATACAAAAACGCAACAAAGGTGTCACTACGTACCGGGTGTCGCATGAATAACGGCAGTGCCCACGTTTCGTACCAGTACCACCACCGCAGCTGGAGCTGTCGAGTCATGTTTTTCACCATGTTTCTAGTGGTTTCTTGCCGATTATAGTCCCTGCGGAGGTAGTAGAGTACATAAAATTGTAGGAGAAACAGGGATGTCGATGCTGGGTAGGGCACGATGCTTGTTGCTGACGATCTTCTTACTACTTTATCTTACCGCTAGCTAACGAATGGCACCTGAAAAAAACACAAACAAGAAAAAAGAGGTTGGATTTGACCCTCCGACCCGTTTGTCGTGAAGCACAAGAAAATAGCGCTCACAAGAGTGTTGATGTACACGTTCTCTTATTTCTATTTACCTAGACAGAAGTGTACCTAAAAGTGTCTTACGTGGTACGATATTGTTGGAGGTGTGCTCCCAGCGCTCCTTACGAAGCGTTCTTTAGATGTACTTCTTTGTTATCCTGTCATCATGATACCGTCAATTTACTGTCCCGTCCCGCCAACAAATTCTCTCCCGTTGAAACATAAAGTTCCGTCCTCTGTTGACACCGAAAAATAATTGTCCAATCCTGTAATAAAAAACCACACCGTTGTCACATGCAGTCCCCTCCCGCCGACACAACTGGCCTCTTTCCGTCAGAGATACACTCGACTGGTGGTAATTTATTATTCCTGTGCGCTCCGACCACGAAAGCACGGACTTTTGAAATATCAAGTTTACAAATATGAAATCTGACATATTTATTTCTGTTTTTTAGAGAACAAGCTGCGCTGGCTGGTGTTGGATGGATTTTTATGGGTTTTAGACACAACAATCAGGTAAACCTGAGCACTTTTGGGCCGAAATCGGTTTCATACTCAAACCAAATACCTGTGGTACTAATGACACGACAGGAGCGTCTTGCTATTGGCTGGACGGACATCGTAACTGACCTCGACTCGAAAAGGCGACGGTATCCCTGGCCTTGTCGTCTACTACGTAGTCTCTGTCTGGTTTTCCGCTTAATTTATCGGTAGCTAGAATGAGATGATGTGGGGAATGTAAATCGGGAAACGGCTGGCAGAGAAGCGTAAGACGGATACTACTGATTTACGGAAGGATAATCGGTTTATAGGAACGACATCTCCGCTCTATTGTCGGAAGGAAAGCATAAGACCAATTCTTATGCAGTCGGATTTGCAGTCGGTTGGAAACGGTGCGATCTGCAGTTCACACGAACGAGCTGTTGCCCCGAAAATGTGCGGAACTGCTGTTTCTCGCCTCGGTATGAGTTGGACTTTTCTCCAAGACCAGTCTAAAGCTGTTTTCCGCTTCTCCGGATGACCAGTTGCAGGAAATCACCGCCGGTACTTTTCCCACCCAACTGGGTCAAATACGATTGCAATGCCCGATTGAATCGAAAAAAAAAAACGTTTTGTTTGCGATCCGATCCCTGATCGTAATCTTTTTTTACCCAGTTGGACCGGCAAAGTACTGACGGTGATTTCCTCAACTGGGCACCCGGAGAAGCGGGAAACAGCTTCACATATATCTTGGAGAAAAGTCCAACTCATGCTAAGGCGGGAATCTGTAGTTTCGTACATTTTCGGGGTAAAAGGTCGTGCAAACGTGCCCATAGCTTTATTTCCAACTGGCTGTAAATCCGACTGCACAAGAATTGACCTAATAAAAATATTTGAACGGATCTTGAATCAATCAGAAAGGCCATGTATTACTGTAGGTACACTGCTGTACACTGTTGTTTGTATGCGTATACATGTCTCTGCGGTCTCTCGGTTGCAAGTCTCCACACCAACTCTGTACTCGTACGTGTGTCTTATACGAGTACACAACATACGTACGTCGTACGATGATTTCATTTTTTTTTCTTTCTTTTGGGTGTATGATGATTAACAGTGTTCATTTTGTCTTCTTTGGTGTTAGGGATTGCCTCCGACAACAGCAGTGCCGATCAATAATTCTTGAAATAGATCGCCCAAAAATCCTTTTTTCGGCGAAAAGAGACAATGTCTACTGTAAATTTAGATCTAAATCGTTTAAATTTATCTTCAGGTCGCCAAATTTCAAGCGGTTTTTATGTAGTATACTCGTGGTTTCTGTCTTTCACAAAATGTATGCTGTGTTATGCTTGAAATGCATCAGTTTTTAATTCAGCTGTAATCTAGACTACTATTAACATTATATATAGGAGTGTACGAGTTGCAGTATGCATCCTCATTCTGTCACAGAAAGGTGTACAGCAGAACTGTGTAGAATTTCACCAGAACAAAAAAGTAGATATCAAGCCAAACAAGCTATCAGGGTCAATATGCTCCCCGCAGGAGAGCGCAAGAGCACAGAGCGCACACGTACTAGAACAACACCCACGCCGGAGCTTCTTGCTTAATATCTGGTGCACGTTGTTCATTGATCATCTTGGTGTATTCGTTTTTCGTTGGTACCCCATGCGGCTTTGTCTTGTATACTCGATTCCCACTCCCTACACACCACACACACAAATCATAAAACAAACAAGCGAAATCATTACAGAAAGGAGGCATCGAAAGTTTCATCTAAAAATCTGGATGCTCGTGTCTGGGCACAGCTGGTTTTTGTGGATATAGAGCGGGGGAGGGGGGAAATGCGAGATGCGTTCTACAAGGTTTCCCGTGATGTGGTATTTAAGGCGTTATATTTGGGTGGGATCCAAAATATTGAGATTGAAAGGTTGAATCAACCAGTCTTCAATTCTCAATGTATAGATTGAAAGATCGGCCGCCAAAAGCGCCAAATCAACCTGGAGATTTCCCAATGATTTTATAAATTTTGAAATACGTCAGCTGTGAGTTCGACTGATTAAATAGTTGATACTCAACTTTGCAAGCTGCGTAATACGCCTCGTCTATATTCCATTTTACCTAATTTTACAGTTATTGTGATAAACCGAGCGCGCGTATTCTATGTGTGATTCCTTGTCAAAGATATAGGCCAGCGGCTCCCCTGGATGCTGCCCGGGTCAACATTGTAATGTTATAGGGCAATTCGATCCCAATCCCCAACACTGGTATGGTGTGCTTCGCCAGTTTTTCTGATGTGTACTCAGCGGTTTTCTATGATCGCAGGAGTTATATATTCGAGCACCATGGACAAACACGGCAGTGGCAGCTCGTCTGCCCCACCCCGCGTCAAGGTGTGTGGTCTCAGGTTGGGTTCGGTAATATTATGTCATGTCTAGCAGGCGGTTTTGCAAAGATGTTCAAGGAACTCCAAAGTTGGGCAACGGGCAGGGGGCACCAGAATAAATACTCTTGGCGTTTCCGCTATAGCAGAACAAACGGGGCCTGGTGACTAGTGAAACAAACGGAGCCTGGTTATTCTCTGCAGCAGGTCGAAAGGGAGTCCGTGCTACATTTGTCCTAGAGAAATTAATGCAATTTAGATTCCGGAGGCCAGGGACGCTAGCACGCTCAGGAACGCGTTGTCAAGTACCCGCGCGTAGGCGTTTTGGCAACATATACATACGCCTTGGAACTCGATTTAGGGACCCGCAACCAAGAACGGTATTTCGTTCTTGTAGAATGATTCACGCTAATATTCAAGAATCCTGCGCTGTACAGCCCATTTTTGCACTTTTTTGGGCCCAGTAGTTGTTAATAGTACTCATCATATGAACGTGTTGCGGCCAGCAGCATCCTTGACGACTTCTCCTTAAGGGTAGATCATCTGCCTGCAGAACAGCAACCTTTTAGTGAAGGCCATTTCTTCATCGGTGATGTGGCAATTTTCGAGATTTTGTGCTACTCACTCGCAACTCTGAATACACGAAAACACCTCCTGCGTCGTATCTCGCTGCCTCTGACAGCAGCCTGCCGCACCCGGCACCCTCACAGACTCCATTTTGAGCGCCCCTCACTTTCTCCGTGGGCTGTTGTCTGCTGTGACGAACTGTAGCTGCTGTTCGCAATTGAAGTGCAAGCGTCTGGTTAGGGTTTTTCGTCTCGTTTAGTGCACCCCATTTTATCACCTATTTCGACAATTAATGTTAATATTACAGGAGCACCCTCTTAGTCGAGGTGTAGGCCTGCCGCTGTTGAGAACCTTCGGGGGATCAATCTCGAGAAAAACACGAGCTGCTGTGAAGAGCTTCTCATATGTTACCGCCGCTCTCCCGTAAGCACGAACATGCCGAACGAAGGTCTAAATGGAGCGTGCTAAGATTGCGATGTCCTTTCTGTTCCGATACATCGTCTAGAAACTGGAGCAACCTGAAACCCGGGGACCAAGAGACGCTTGGGTGCCAACGTGGCCTTAGTGGTTAATGGTCAGGCGGAGTTGTTTTAAATTGATTTTCATGGGCAAAACATCGCTCGTGGAGCGCGTTTTGTATTTGGTTTGAATAAATTCCTGATATTGACTCAAATTTATCAGGTATACCTGATCTTAGTCACTGCCGTAAATACATATTCAACTGAAATATTACGAAGTACCCACGGGTAAGTTAACCAAAATTCTAAACCCCCATTCCCTCCCTTCCTCGGTCGGCCCAATGTTTATGTTTCACGAACAAAGTGTGTATTTCGAAGCCTTGTCGACGCCGGTTGGTTAGCAGGACGCGTTGATCTTATGGTCTTTTTCGTGCCTTGTTATTGTTTGTGTTGTCGGTTTGTTCTTTAAAGTCATTCAATTTATTACGTTCTTGATTTTTGTTCAATCTTTGTTTCATCTCTATAGTATCTGTTGTTTAGGATACTTGGAGAGTATGTGGCCACGTCAACGTTGGCACCCGACCCTGTCGCCGAAATTTTTTCCACATCCGCCTACCAGTTTTTCATATCTACCCCTATCTTGCTTCTGCTTCCTGGAGTATGAATAGAGCCACTCCTGTTGATTGAAGGGCGATGACGTACGCGCCAACTTTGCCAGCCTCTGTTTGGTAGAGTTCATGAAGCGCGATGATTCGCTAGCGCCCGTCATGACCAAATATTGGTGCGTTTTGTTTGCTGGACCTGGACCGGCCGAACCACCACCTCCACCAGCGGCAGCACCAGTCATGGCCGCAGCCATTCTCGCAGCTGCTCCGTCTATTTTCTATCGCTCGGTGTTGCGGTATGGACGGTGCCAAATAGCCAAGCATCTGACGTGTCGTTTAGATTTTTGAGGCGGCTCGCACAAAAAGGTTATTATATGGACTTGCATTCCGAGCATTTGTGGTCACCGCTGCTGTCAAGCACGGGGTTGTTGTAGTCAACAGCGATACCACACTAACATCATGGCGCAACAGCCCATTTTCATTTCTACTTGGAACGGGATCAACGGAAGCGAGACGGCGGTGTATGTGCGCCTGTGTGCGCGCGGATAATTGAATAGCGAGGGGCACCCGTCGTGTGTCTCACCCAGTTTTCGCCGCGTTTTCTCCACGGTTCCTAAAAAGCAATTGGTCTCACCGCGTTACACTAAAAAGTACGTTCGGTGGCTTTCAAAGCAGAGCCTCGTGGGGTACTGAGCCCGAGTCACCCACCTGATCTAAGCTACTTAGGCTGCTAGATTTTATGATCAGGTTACACCAGGCGATGGAACAGTTGGTGTTTGTTCGAATGAATATCTACACGGCCACGTGTACGGTCAAACCACTGAGTTTGTGTATTTGGCCGGGGCAATCAGCGCAGATTGGACGAGCAGAAGTGTCGAGGTAACGCGTCGACTCCAGAGGGCATAGGCGTGCTTCTGGCGGTATATTAAGATGGAAATCTATGACCGCCCGGGAGTGCGCCTACGCCTGAAGTTGCAGATGCTGAGAGCCGAGGTGACTAAACGTTGCTCCACGGATGGGTTACTTGGAGCCCGAGCAAGACTACTTACGGCAGGCTACGGGAGGTCCACCAAACGATGCTCCTCTGATGCGTCGGCTAGCGAACACGAAAGCGCAAAGACCACATTCTATCTTACGACAACGCGCTTCTCAGAAAAACCTCCGACAGCGTTGAGACGACGATACGCAGACGTAGACTGTTGTTTGCGGGCTTTGTGACACGCATGGACGAGGAGCACCGTGTCGCGAGTTAGGGGATTCCCCTAGTTAGGGGAACCCTTTTGCCTTAGGGGATCCCCTCCTAGTATAGGGTATCCCCTTCGACCGTAGGGGATCCCCTCACAGCTTAGGGGATCCCCTACGAGCTTAGGGGGTCCCCTCCTACTTTAGGGGATCCCCTCCTAGCTTAGGGGATCCCCTAGGAGGTTAGGGGATCCCCTTCTAACTTAGGGGATCCCCTAGGAGGTTAGGGGATCCCCTACGAGGTCAGGGCATGCCCAACGACGTTAGGGGACCCATATCATGTGTGTACTGTATGGGCACCCAACATGTACAAATCGTGTAATAAAGCGTCTCTATTCAGTTTATCCTTCACAAATTATTGTGACAAGTGGGGGATCCCTTAACACCATATGGATGATACCCCTATATCACAATTTATTTAGGAGATACATCAAATACCTAAGTCTGTTAGGGGATCCCCAACAGGCTTGGGGGAGGTTAGGGGATCCCCTACTAGCTTAGAGGATCCTCTAGGATGTTGGGGGATCCCCTCGGAGTTTAGGGGATGCCCAACGACTTTAGGGGATCCACATCATGCGTGTACTGTGATAAGCTAGTAGGGGATGCCCTAAGCTGGGAGGAGATCCTCTAAGCTAGGAGGGGATCCCCTAAGCTAGGAGGAGATCTCCTAAGGCAAAAGGGATCCCCTATCTAGGGAAATCCCCTAACTCGCAACAGCGCCTGCCCAAGAGAGTGATGTTTGAGGAGATGGTTGGGGGTAAGGGCTACTCTGGAAGACAGGAGTAGGACTGGGTGAGGTACCTTAATGACGAGGACCTCAAGGAGTTTGACATCAAGCTCGAAGGGTGGCGCGAGGCAGCACAGGAAGCCAGCAGATGGTTCCGACGGGTCGAGGAGGTGGCGGAGATCTTCATGCGGAGATGGCTTACTAAGGATAACAAGGAAGCATCGACAGAAAGGCACAGAATAGTTGCAACCGCGACTACAACCGCGGGCACCATTGCACGTGCGCAGATTGGCGGTGGTGTACGGCGGACGAAGGGGGGGGGGGGGGGGGGGGGGGGGGGGGGGGGGGCGATCTGCTCAACAGACTGACCCTAGGTGTGGCCATCATCGTCATGATGCGTTCCTTTCTTTGGGACGCAAGTGGCTAGCATGGTGCCACCCGGGCAACTCTGCGTGTCTGTATGTACTAGTGCCTATCTTTTGTACTATATGTCCCCCCCGCCTACTTTTGGTCTCTTTTCGTCTTTTTATATTTTCTTCTTTTCTTTTTTTCCCGTTTGCTTTGTGTCTCTGTCTGTATCTGCCTTTATACTTTTGACTATCCGCTGTTTCTTTTTTGTTTGCTTCGTCGTCTTCCATTTCGTTTTCGTTATTGTCTTGCCTGCTATTACGGGGGTCCATAGTTAACAGGACCTATGGTGTACATAAAAACCTATATATTTTCCTATTTTTACTAACAAAATTTGGTCCCATTAACTATGGACCCCCGTAATGGTTTTTTATTAGTCCTCTGCTTTTCTCAATAGCTGCGTAAGTATGATTGTTTCTTGGTTCTTGTCTATGTTCGACACCCCTCGCGTAGTTTGCGAGCCTGCAATCTGCGAAAAACTGCGCAACCTCCTGTGTGTTTTCCTTTCTTGATTTCTCTCATTCTTGCTTGACTTGAATATTTTTTTGTTCTCTTCTCTCTGTTCCCTTTTCGATTTAGATTTATCGACGTCGAGTTTTCATTCTGTACATTTTTCCTGGATAGTATACTGTCTTCTCGGTTTATGTGGCGACTTGTACAGCGTACCGCATGTGCCTGATGCGGAAGGGCGCGGCCCCACACTTTTGATTTTGTCTGAAGTGTAGATGCGCCAGGGTTATCGTGAGTTATTAACTGCTTGTATTTATTTCTACCGAGGTTTTTCTTCCACTCCGGAGTTATTCGAGCCTGTCTTGCGACCACAGAATGCATTCTGGCGATGAGTCAACGTGAGAACAACAACAACGCCACCAGCTTTTACTACTACTACTATGTGTTGATTTTTTCATCTCTGAATTCTTAATGCTCTGATCAATAATGAAGTGACTTGAAAGCGCCCAGTTCAGGTACCTTCGTCCCCAGCAATCCCAAGCGGCTCATTATGTTCAACATCTAGTAGGGTGGAGTCGTTGTTAATAAAGGAGTTACTTTCAGATATAACACCCCATCGGCTGACCCAAATAAAAAAGTGGAGTGTGGGTCCAGAAACGGTTTCTCGCTTACGCTTGAAGTACCTGGAACGATTTGTTTTTAATCACTACCAAGCCGGCGTCTCCGGTGGCTTGGTAGGTGGTCCGCGTGCCTATCAAGATCAATTTCGTGGGTTCGAGTCTCACCGAGTACATGCTCGTAGGGACTTATTGTTGAAAAAAAATGATATGCGGAAAGCGCGAGAGCGCGAGTTAGCTACCTTGGATGAAAATCGACGAGCAGTTGGAATGCTGAAGCCTATGTGCGACAAAAAATACAGGCACGTACCGGAGGGGAGAGGGGACGACACCTGTGTGACCACGGCTCGTCCAGAAGCTCGCTGAGGGTAAAACTTACTACGAGTCATTAAAAAATAAACTGGAAAGCAAAAGTGATGATTAAAACAACAACTCCAAAACAAAAATAAAAATGTAATACCTGGTATGGTGTTTGCGAAGATCAGATTATGGTTTGGTTTGGCGTATTTCTCTTCTCCCTATCCCAAAAAATAATCAACTTCCCAAACTAAGGACCCCAAATTGGCCCATATGGGCCATATGTTCAAAACAAAATCGGGTTGGGTTTGCCTTCTTGGGTTTCGATTATGATCATAGCTTCGCTGGCCAGGCCAACCCGGAAATGCCCCGGGCGAATGAAACATCGTATTTGGCAATAAATTATAATCGTCTACGTCACCTAATAATACACACAGCGTACCCCAGCACAAGGCGGGAGGCATGATACATGTGTTGCCTCACACCACGAAGTTATCTAACCAAGCGCACGGCACATTTGGCGAGTCCGTGTCAACGCGAGGCCCTCGCGAAGGCCGGCAAAGTCATGCGGCCGTATGCGGCGGAGGGCTCGCAGGGTGCAGCGTCAACATCTCGTTGACAGCGCCGTGTGCGTTGTGGACTGCTTCTGAAGTTGCTACTCTGCTGGGCTGCTTGTTCTTGAGGTGGCGACAAAGTATCCGTACTTTGGGCTCTGGCGCGTGTTACCGTACAACACGCACACCCACACGTAGCACGCCTGCGCACGCACTGCATAACGGGCCTCGGTCGCGACGATTAGCACTCTTCGCATGGCTGCCATAGAGCACAGAGCACACACACGCAGCGAGCCACGCAGCAGCAGCAGCAGCGAGCAGGATCTCCCACGAAGCCGTTGGTGTTCCATTTTTCGTACTTTCATTTTGTTATTTGTCCTTTGTTGCTGTATTCCATTTTCCTAGAGTTCCTTTCCCAGTTCAAAACCGAAATGATCGTTTTGGGTTCTCGCGATAAATCTCAAACCCGATTCTGTTTAGGTTAGGTGAATAGCCTGTGGTTGTCGACCGAACCATAACCGGTTCTTTTGCAAACACCCTAATCAGTGGTACCTCGTAGCAGGTACCTGGTATTGGGTAATTTATTTATATTTTCGCATATTTCATTAATCTTAGCAGACAAATTGCCGTGAGTGTCCACGGCGCTGTTGTATGACTCTTCTGACTATAGAAAACAACAATAGAGTCAACGACATCCGTAAAAAAGAAAAAACGAGACACACCATTATCCCCCAGAGGTCGGAATGGAATAAGTCCGGTGTAACCGTTTTTATCACATGATGAAAAAAGGAAAAAAAAAGAAAAGGTTTTAGTTCTTCATTTTTATGTTTGTTTCACTCGGTTCTCCCCGGTGGCTTGGTAGGTGGTCCGCGAGCCAATCAAGATCAATTTCGTGAGTTCGAGTCTCACCGAGTGCATGCTCATAGGGACTTTTTCTTGCATAAAATTGATTAGCGGAAAGCGCGAGAGCGTGAGTTAGCTGTACATTCGATGAAAATCGACGAGCAGTGGGAATGCTGAACCCTATGCGCGATAAAAACTAAAGGCACGTACCGGGGGGGAGAAGGGAGAACACCTGTGACCACGGCTTGTCCAGAAGATCGTCGAGGGTAAAACCTCCTACGAGTGGGCTGGAAAGTAAAAGTGATGATAAAAAAAAACAAAAAAAAATGAACCCCCTCTGTCTAGCGAAATAAACGTATATACGTAGAAGTTTGTGTCACGGTTCGTGTTTGCTTTTTCCGGGCGCCCCTGGAATATCATATTTTTATGGACAGCGCAACACGGGTGATTTCGGGCGTTCTACAGCAGTAAATGCTTTCCAGAGGTCATCCCGATGATAGTCGATTGCCCCGTTTCCAACTAGAGAGGCCGTTAACGGTTGTTGACAGTCTCGAATTTATCCGCGGCCTTCCTCCGTGTGCTCAGTGTCTTCGTAAGTAAATAACATGGGATGGGGTCTCCGTGTCAGGTATACACCTCACACGGTACCCAGAGAAAAATATGTATGTATCAGGTATCACTCAATGGTAACACCTCTATGGTGCAACATGGCAGCAGCCAAACGTTGAACAACCGTAACAAGAAACAGAGCACTTTGACCTGGTACGTTTTCCAACCTGAGTACATTGCGACGCATATATATTCGATAAGCGAGGAACTTTGTGAACGTTTGCCTTTGACAATGATCGAGCTTGAGGTTTGTGGCTCAATCAAGATGTTTTTACTGCAGGTTCACAAGAAGAGTACGCTCCCAAGGTGATCCAGTGGCCACCTGTGTGAGGTAAGCATTTTTTATTATTTTATGAAATACGTCATCTGCGAGTTTGACTGATGAAACAGTTGATACTCAACTTTGCAACCTGCGTGATACGTCTCGTCTATATTCCATTTTTACCGAATTTTACAAGTATTGTGTTGTAATAAATCGAACGCGCGTATTCGATATGTAATTCCTTGTCAAAGATATAGGCCAGCGGCTCCCCTGGATGCTGCCCGGGTCAACAGGACAATTTAAAATAGTCATTCTGCACACCGATACTATACAACCCTAACAAGGGAGGATGATATGACGTTGCAACATGTCGAAGCCTTTTCATTCACACAATTATTTACATATATTAATGATTGAGTGTTGTTGAGTTTTTAGTATGGTATACATTTTTTTTATAAAATTATGAAATACGTCAGCTGTGAGTTCGACTGATTAAGTTATTGATACTCAACTTTGCAAGCTGCGTAGTAATACGTCTCGTCTACATTCCATTTTTACTGAATTTTAGGAGTGTGATATTAAGCCGAAAGCGCACCTTCTACAATATGTAATTCCTTGTCAAAGACATAGGCCAGTGGCTCCCCTGCATGCTGCCCGGGTCAACAGGACAATTTTGAGTAATCCTTCTGCGCACTGATACTATATATCCCGAACAAGGGAGCATGATATGACGTTGCAACATTTATGTGAAACCTTTTTACTTTACGTACGCAGCTTGCAAAGTTGTCATGAGTATCAACTATTTAATCAGTCGAACTAAGACCTATGCCAACGGCAACGCGAAGTTCAAAAGTTTGTTCAAGAATATTGCTTAAAAAAAATAGCCGAAAATATCCTCGTACCGCCGCTGTGGTAAAAAAAAGAAAAAAATGTTTGATATTTCCTTCTTTTTTTTCTAACGGCTGCAGGCGGCGCAATTTGTATTCTCTCGTTGCAAATTGTCAACACGCTGATAAAAATCAGCTCGTGCGACGATAGATGCTCGATCTCGATATAGACTCAGCCCAAGGCCAACCCGTTTGGTGTCGGGCAAGGCCAACGAGTATAGACGGCGGCATCGAAGATAGAAAATGAATACATGCTCTAGGTGGCGAGAGCTTGCCGGCGGCGTCCTGCGGTATATCCTCCCAAACCTGAAAAAAAGCCTGTTTTTTGTCATTCGAGACGGATCGAGAAATTTTGTATTCTGTTTTGTACACACCAGCGGCTATTTGTTTTTATATGGTACGCCTGGCCAGCGCCCGCCGCACGTCACTGGCCATTGTGTGAAGACGGTGACCCAAGGGTGGGTCGGAGCCCCTAACGAGCGCACTCCGTTCAGAATTCATGACGCAATCGTTGGTTTTGTCGATCGATGTCTGCCGAGGACTCGGAATCTCGCCGCCTCGAACCAAAGATCGGCCTGAGCTTTTCTCAAGCCGATCTTGGCCCAACATCGGCCCCAGATTTGCTTTTTCCAGGCTTTTCCAAAGTTGGGAACTTTTTTTTTTTTCTGAACGTGATGCCCATAGCATAGGAAGCGTGTTCTAAAAAAAAATGGCAGGTATCTTTGGAATTCAAACTTTTTATTATTGATACTTCGTTTTTCCCATTGGCATAGCTCTTATTCCAAGATTTTTCCAGCAAAAAGTTATATTATATACCGTACTTCAGAGACATATATACTCTTTTCATTTTTTCAGGCATATGTGTGCATCTATTTTGGTTTCGGCACCTGGTGAGCGAAATATGTTCGTACAAAGATGTTCATATTGAATTCTCGTGCTATCCCTGAGGTTGGGGTCGTATTATTGTTGTTTATGAGGTACCCTGGGGTGTCGTGATAGACATATATGCATGCATATGTATGCAAAGAGGTCCGTATGATGTCAGGTCATTGCGAATATGTACGTAGTGGTACAGCAGTACTGCTGCACCGTGGTCATAGGACGCACGTATGGGGTATAGACATTTCTTATGTCCTATATATGCTAGCTGTGTATGTTGTTGCCCGTGGTACTTTGCTAATTATCAGGGCTTGATCGTACCAGTAGTTTGAGTACAAATGAACCAGAGCGTTCATGTCCATGTGAATGCCACTATCTACTGCTGCTGCAGTAGCTGCAGTAGATAGTACGGGATGATAGGTGTCAAGATAGTATTTTGAGAGGTATTATTGTTGTTCGTAGGTATGAGATGGTGCTGAATTTGCAGGAGTTATTACGTGTCACACGATTGACATTTCCACAGCAGTAGTATTTGGTACGGGATGTAAGGGCTGTGAGTTCAACCAATCGCTCGATACTCAACTTTACTTGCAAGTTGCGTGAATTGTTCGCACACGTCGGGATGGTTGCGTTTCCGCTTGAATTCAACCTGATCCAAGTACAGCATGATTTTTCCGAATATAGACGAGGCGTATTACGCAGCTTGCCAAGTTGAGTATCAACTATTTAATCAGTCGCACTCACAGCTGACGTATTTCAAAATTTATAAAATATTTCAGTCGAACTCACAGCTGACGTATTTCAAAATTTATTAAAATATATATATTTTCACTTATGGTGAGCAGAGGTGTATTATTCAATACCTCCTCCGTACTCTGTTCTTATGTTTTGTCATACATCCTGTACATGTTGTACGTAGGCCATTACATGTCCGTCCCAAGCTCGGTGTTCATGGTGTTGGCTGATGGCCGGTAGTCCTGATGCGGCATGCGTATGTGAACATCGCAAATTCGCAATAATGGTGACTTCTCCTGCTCTTCATACATGCCAGTACGAAAGACTTTCTTCTAGAAATAAATGATGTTCATGCACACACCTGAGATACGATGCAGACGGGCCACAGTAGATAGATGATCGATTCTCTTTAGTAGCAGCGGTCGAGCATACCAAGCGGCGCACTTGGTACAGATAACAGCGCTCCTTGAGTCTCCACTTCAAATCACTACCGAGCAGTACTTATTGAACAAATACGTGCACCCGAAGGTCAGGTCTCGAAAACAACAGGAGGAGTGCGACGGGAGTACAGATTTATTGATGTGCATTGGAACCAACGTTGCAATCGATTGAACATCCACACCAACACCACGCAACGACCAACAAAATGAAAGGGGCCGTCGGTGGTGTGAAATTTTATCCACCCACATGCCTCAGATTACCATACGCGGGTACAACGCCACCACGTACACCACGGTCGTACGTGCCACCTACATCACCGACCACACCCCCCACAACCTACACAGGATCTTCTTTAGATGCGATCATAATTATTTACAAATAATAAGTCAGTGTTCCCATGGAGCACATATACCGGCATGAACGATGCTTTAAATATTACAGCAAGATCCATCGCTTGGTACTGCTGTGGCATGTAAAATCCAGATACAACATGCCAAATAATCCTCATACGTCCTAGGTCATTGTTCATGTTCAATAATAAATAGGTACGTTCATGTACGAGAATCTAAATCCTGCAATCAAGATCCGGCGGACCATGTTCAAGGACCGGACTTCGTTGAGATTCGAAATAATCAACACGCCAGGAGGCTGTTGAGTGACGCTCGCGTTCAGTTTTAGCTTTTGTCTCCATCTTCTTGGCGTCGTGTGCAGGGCGAGCTTTGGGATCCAGCTCTTCTTGTGATCGTATTGACTGGTAGAACGTCTGAGATGGAACAAGGAGCTGTAGGATTAAAATGCTTCCACTCGCTAGCCTGCCTGCAGAAAACACGGAACATCAACCTCCTGCGCTATTGGATCACCTTCTTCTGCAAATCTACAGGTGTGGGCTTGCTACGTTTTTCACGTATACATCAAGAGCAGAAGAGGCCAAGAACATGTGCGATAGAGAGATTAAGTAACAAACACGTACTTGTACACGTCGTCAAGACCTACGGCAACATTTACTGGGAGAGTATTATGCCTATGTTCGTGTCAGTGCGCAAAATTATTATTTTAAATTGTCCTGTTGACCCGGGCAGTATCCAGGGGAGCCCCTGGCCTTTGACAAGGAAATACATACCTGATTATTTCAAATTTTTCTAAAATACTTGTAAAAATCGGTAAATATGGAATATAGACAATACGTCGTACTACGCAGCTTGCAAAGTTGAGTGTCAACTCATTTAATCAGTCGAACTCACATCTGAATTATTTAATAAATTTATTAATACTAGGCACTTCGCTCCGCGGGCGGCCTGCGCAGCCCGCTACGCTCGCTCAGGAAGGAGAAATACATCAAATTATGCGAAACGGTCGGAGGTCCATGATTGAATATTGGAGTGTTTGCGATTTTTTTTTTTTTTACTTTTACTTCTCTAAAAATTCTCCCGAGGTAAATTTTTGAGGTAAATTTCTGAAAAAACGGCCGGAAAAGACTTCAGCGAAGTAAGGATTTCAGCGAAAGTTACGGTAACTTTTGGCTCTCTGTTTCATTGGCCTACACGCACCGAGCATTATCCCGACGCAGAACGCAACTCAAATCTCGAAGGATCAAAACACCGAGCATCTTCCATGCCACCATGCTGCTACTCGTACACATCACGACAACCGCTGGGAGCACAGAGGCTCGAGAGGTGTAGCTTGAGTATAGCGCGCACGAGCGGCGTTGGATCGTGCCAGCGGGTCGCCGCCGCTGCTACGGTACACGCTTTCGCCCGCTTGGTGACGACGTGGAGGATGCGTCGTCCCAAAAAAGGACTCGTACTGTATTCACACTCGTACTCGTACTCGTGCTCGTAGAGAGCGCGACAGCATGACAGCTCGTGTATCATTTCGATTTCACCATACTACGGCCCGCAGCAGCAGCAGCAGCAGCAGCAGCGGCAGCAGCGGCAGCGGTGGCGGCGACGGCGGCGGCGGAGCGGAGCGCGCCGGCGCTGTGGCGTGCGTAGGCCGAGCGCAGCAGCAGCAGCAGCAGCAGCAGCAGCAGCAGCAGCAGCAGCAACAGCAATCCAAAAATGGAAGCTGGTTGGTGCTGGTGCTTGCTGGTGCTGGTGCTGACGCTGTTTGTTTTTGTTGCTCGCGCTGCCCCTAGCTGCGTCTAGCGCCAGCTAGCTGCTATCGCTGCTTGTAGTCGTGGGATGGCTGTGGTGGCTTCGCGGTCAACTGTGCCGCCGAAACGTTGCTGGGCTGCCGTTGCTACTCGCACCCCTTTTTTTTTGTTCACAGCGTTCGTTCTTTTTTTGTTTGCCGCGTTGCCTCACCTCCCCACTTCCCTTCTTATTTTCGGAGGCGTCGCCTGCAGGATTTGATTTACCTCACTCGCAAACACACCGAAATCAGGAAGGGAAGGAAATTCACTTTTTTTTAGCGGAAGTAAAGTTTTTTTTTTTGTTTTTACCTCTATCGCAAACACTCTATTGTTTTTTTTTGGACTTCTGTGCAGCAGTCAAACTGGCGACTTGACAATGCCAAGAGTCCCGCCGCCATGCTTCGGGAGGAAACAGCTCAGACGCCACATACGCTTCGCGTCGCGGGCGGGTTTTCGCTACGCTTGCTCACATGTCGTACGTACGTACATACCCCGGGCAGGGTACTTATTTTTTTCTTTCGATGTGCTCTGTGTCTGTACTATTAATATTATGTACGAAAGATAAAGCACAGCACGGCAGAGCAGCACTAAAATGAAACCGAAAAGTTCTGAAAGAAAAAAAATCCCCGTTCCCTTTCGTGTAATAATTTGCTGCCTTATTAGAACACCTTACACCGGTTGTGGAGAAATAAACTGTTGTACGCGGATGATGTGCGATGAACAGTGCAGTGATGTGTGCTGATGTTCGTGGAGTACGTGCAGTAGGCGGATCGAGAGTGTAGCTGAAAAGTCGTATTATTATCTTCCTGCAGGTGGGCTGATGTTGAGGGAGAACGAAGAACTGACGAGAGGGGGCGGGGGCGACCCCTCCCGCTTGGCTCGTCTCACCTTTCCAACTGCTCCAATATATTGTTCCTATTGTATCAGTTCTCATGGGAAGAGCTGATCTACCGTCTACTTTCGGGTGACCAACGTCCCTCCCCAGTGCCGAGAGGCAGAACAAGAGCAGTACTTTTAACTGGCTCTCTCCAACGTACTCGTTCCAACCCTCTTATTACCCGTAACCTGTATCCCAACAGCATTTCCCAGTACATTTTACGTCGTCTCTCCTATGCACTGCTGTTGATTGGCCTACTACTGTACTGTTTGTCTCTCGCCAACCCTCCTAGGTCCTATTTCCAAGCTCACATCCTAAAAACCAAGAGAGAGACCGTGGCGACTGTGTTTCACAAAGGCTCAGCGACCATAGGTAGGGGTCCAAATACATACATAGATGTTTCGCTCGAAGCGCGAAAAAATATAAAGGCGTTTTTTTCTCGGGAGTGTTCAGCGCAAACACTTATTAGCCCTAAGTAAAATTAAGAAACAAGAATATCGGCCCAGGTTGGGTTTCTTATTATTGAAAATGTATTCCACACGTAATAACAGTACAAAGATACAAAGGATCTGGAATTTCTTATTGTCGTATACTATCTCATTTTTACTCCTCACTTATATAATGTGTAAAATTACCTATCAGTACAGCAGTACATATAAGTACTCTGTTTCCATTGTGTTCATGGTATCATGATAGAAGAGCAGAAAAACTTTCACAGCGATATAAGTAGATTTCAAGAAATGGTAGGTAGCCCTTCGAGATAATTTCCAATTGACAAGCGGATGTTTACGTTTCAATCTTTGGCACTATTCGGATGAAGTGGTTGGGTCGGTGTTTTGTTGCAGGTAAGGGGTTGTAAAGGCGGCGCGGTCAAAGCAGGCAACCTCAAAGAAATAAACGCAATAAGTGCGACATCAGCGACATACTGACAGCTCTATAGAATGAAAAGATGTCGTGATAAGTAATGACAAAACACGATTCACCGAACTCTTGTGTACCAGGATTCTCATTTTATTCGAGTCGTTTACAACGCAAATCTTGTATCTATACAAAATCCACAGCATTTAACGGCACAACGCACAGAAATGCACCATCTACGATTTACAGTCATCTGGCCCTCTCCAAGCAAAACCTCGCCCTAAGAAACGAACCCTCTAAGCCTGAGCGATGTTAGCCCCCCCCTGACAAAAATAAAAAATAAACTGTAGGTAGGTTTAGCGATATTTGCACAAAATCTTCATAACAGGCGTTTTTGGCTAAACGTTGGTACCAACAAATGGTATTCAGCCTCCGCCTGGTTCGCTCGATTTACGTACATAACACGCAGCCCGCGACCACGCTTGGTCTCTTCAAGATACTTCGTAGGAGCCAAGGCACACACAGCACTCGAAGGGCGAAAAGGCCTTTTTCTTGTACGCTTTGACGTACGCCTTATCCGGCTGTGGTCGCAACTGGTCAGCAGGCACGGTGCAACGGAACCGTCCAGAGCGGGGTCCAGGGTGGTGTTGAGGCCATGCACCCTTGTGGTGTCCTCACGTTCGGCAACCCCTGAAGTTATTGACGGGTAAATGACCACCATTCCCTCCGCCCACCCCCCCATGGTGACACCCACCCTCAATAGGTTTCCCACCCCCCGCCCCCCGCCCCCGCCCCCGCCCGCGCCCTGTTCCCCGCCGCCCCGGCCGCAACCACTGATGACCTGAACGAGATCCGAGCAGAGGGTTCGGGAGCAGGCATTTGGGGCGTGGCGATGGAATTGTGGAAACTCTCCGCCGACGCTTACTGCCTCATCTCCTTCACGAGCCCACGGTGGTGTTCCTTAACGGGAGCCATGGTGTTGACAAAGTTGGCATGTTCTGCAAACGTCGAAGCGTAGCTCTGAAGTTGTCTGGCTTTCTTCCTATCCCGAAGAACTTCTCACTTTTCTCCGAGAGCGCACACCCCGCGTTCCAGTCCGCTGCCCATGTCTGGCAGTCTAACGTCTGGTGATCGCGCGCCGATGCCCCTCCTTGGGGTCGAACATACTGGAAGTACTCCTGCCTAAATTTCGCCTTCTCAGCCACCGTGGTTATCGGCGTCAATGGCAGTGTGTGGTTCATGAGAGAAGCATACTGCCTGGCGTAGGGTACAAGCTGCCGGACAGGCGGGCGCGTTGGTCAATGCGGTCCGTGCCGTTGCTGGCAGTACAGTCATCGTCGTCCACTTCGGGCTGCAAGCAGTCTTCAACCATCGAAGGTCAAAACACTAGCCGCCAAATCCGTCCTCTCGCCGCTGTCCTCGAAATCCACCGGTGAAACCCGCTCCGAGTACAGTGGACGCTCAGGATACCACGGCGCCGTGACACGCTGGGTTGGGTCAATCATGTACTGGTGGCTAAAGCCCCCAATATCTGCTGACATTCCACGGTTGTCGACCGCCATGTTCACGTTCCACCGGTGGTTGAACTCCACTAACACCGAGTTCGCTACCCACGGGGACGCGGAGAAGTTCGCGAAGAGGGTGCGAAGATACCGGTGGTAGCCCTAAAGACGAGTAATGCAACGAAAAGATAGGAACGGTTTTGGGCCAGGTCGTTGATTGTTCATGGGCCGAAAGCAACTGCGGAATGCTTCGACCGATTTAAGTGAGCAGTAACCAACTGTTGTGCAAACGAGTAGAGCGCGCATTTTACCACGTTTACACAACAAATCATATAAATGTGATGTTACCACTACAGTAGGTTATGCACTCAAGAAACGCCAGCCACCCATTCCCGGCCAAGCAAGTGCCACTTACCTCCGTGCTGTTGGTGCCACGGACGCAACGGAAGTACGGAAGTCCGGACGATGACTTGCCGCGTTCGAAGTGGAGCGGTATCCCGTCTGGGTCGCTGAAGCATGAAAACTTGATGTGCTCGCGTACCAGGCCAACGGCCTTCATCGCTGCTGGGGACAGAAGCACTTCGCCAGTCCTTGCGTCCACGACGTCCTTGACCGTCGCAGAAGGATGAGTGAGCCCGGGACTCGGCGTCTCGCGTTCCGCAAGAACAAAGCGCAGTTCGTCTCTTTCATTGCCGCGATTCAGGCATCTGTATTTCCCTCGTTCCTCAGCACACGCTCCGTTGCCCGGACGTCGGCCTTGTTGAACGTGCAGAACGCATCGCGGAGGATGGCCGTGAATGGCAGACAAGCTCCGTGTGCCTTAGACATGAGCTTGGTGATACGCGTCATTCCGAAGAACGCGACCAATCGCACGAACATAGCGCGTGCCACACGCATAGTGCCTGAAGTTCCTGCAAGGCTTAGGTTAGTGGGAGGAGTCGCTTCGACGCCTGATTCTCGTGGAAGTATCCGAGGCCGTGGTGGAGCTCGCAGCACCAACGGTCGACGCAACGCTATTTGTTGGGGACCAAAGGTAGAGGACACAAAGTGAACATCGATGGACGCAAGTGTGGCGATACTGTCGCGGGGAGCCTTGTTTATTGTTCAGGTGCGTAGCTCATGAGGATACGTTGCCCCTAAATACTCCTTCAAACATGGTACGCGCAACGCAATGAACAACGCCGTGAACTCTGAACAGGCATGCCACTAATGGCGGTTAGAAAAACAAATGGGATTGCCGACATACTGGGCAGTTCTTCGGTTGAGTAGCCATTTGCGACTAAAATAATGACGTCAACAGTACCCTTCCCTATCTTAGCACGACTCGTAAGCAGGTTGGCAATGCACGCGCCGAACTCGCAACCCCTTACATACTCTTGTTTTATAAATACATTTTGGACCCACCCTTCACTGGGTTATCGCTTTCGCTTAGTGGCGCTTGACCCTCGGTGTCGTCTTCCGGGCAAAAGGATGGTCAGAACAACTCGTTGTATTCTTCGGCTCCGCCTGCATCGTCGTTGCCTCCGGCATCAGTTTCATCTGGCGGTAGAACGGGTCATGACGAGGTCCACATCAGATGATCGTATAGAGCAGCAGACACGAAATACCAATCACATGCAAACGCTACAAAATACCGTTCTTTTGCGTCAGCAGTGTTATATCCCATGAAAAGCAACAGAGATATCTGTGGAAAAATTACATTAATGAAACAATCCGTAACTCGGTACGTCCGTAAACGATCAACGACTCACATACTCCCAGCACAATTTTCTCCGTAGGAAGCTCCTCGTAGTTGAAGTCGTCCGTGTACTCCATACCATCGTCATCCACAACATCGTACAGCGGTGGCTTGTAGAAATCCGCCATGCGGATGTTGCACACGTTCCACAACGCAAAAACCTTGGAAAGAGGCAAGCTCGGGAACCTGCGGCGGCTCGCCCCCTCCCTCCGCGCCATATCCTCCTCTTGCCGGATCAGCACGCTAGCCTGTGCGGTTACACACCCCCTCTCGCCGACCCCTGCTATGCACTGGTCTGTAGTGCGAGACGTAGAGCGCCCGTTCGTGGCGCCACTCCCTCGGCGTGCGGTAGTGGGTGCTGCCTGTCGTATCGTACAACGCCTGCTCGTCCTTTGCCGGCACCCTCCGGCCACGGGTATCGGCGGCGCCTTGGCATGCGGGACGAAGGCGGCTGGGACTATCGCCTCCGTGATATAGACCATAGCCCTAAGGCGTTCCCCACTTCGCCCGAGTAGCTTGGCCGGATTTTCCCAAGAGAGGAGAGCATGTTGCTGTGCTGTCGCAGACCAGTCTACCGATTGCCACGCGAGAAGAGTGGCTTGAGTTGTACAGTCGCACCTGTTTCACGGACGGGGAAAAGACGATGAGGGCGGGAAAGGACAAGGGCAGTTTTGTGTGTCGAGATCGAGGGGGGATGAGTGTTACGGCTACGTGTGATCCGTGCTGATATATATTTTCAAAACCAATCCCAGCATCCAGGTGGACGTACGTCGTGCCAGCAGAGGTTGTTTCAAAATCGAGAACGAACTCTATGTTAGTGCCCAGGAGGAGGTTCAAACTTTTTATAACGGTATAACCTCGTTGCGCTTCTTCTGGGGGGTGCATGTTTCAGAAGTCTTTTCTTACGACGGATGTGGACAGGTGTCCATGTTTGCCGGCTTGGTAATGTTTCACATATTGCAAAGAATCAACGTGACGGAGATAGCGACAAAACTAACATTCTGTGATATCAGTATCATTTCAAACACGGAGAGCCTATTTTATGATTTCGAAGTAAAACGCGAAAAATATTCCTCTTGTCTCTCTCAAGCCTGTTGTGTATGTTTATATTTCGGAGAAAAACTGTTTCCCGACAAATTCGTGTTTTTGTCCATAATGGCTCACTTCTTAGCCGGCTTGACCAAGGCTTGGTATGAGTACCTGGATTTTTGTGCAGAGAAGAAATCAATCATGGTACACAAAATTAAAGCCCCTCACTCAGCCTTGGTGGTCACGTCTTTGGTTGTCTTGTTTCTAATTCGTTGTATTTTAAATTTTGTCGTAAATAAACAATTGGAGATAGTGCATTGCACGGACTGTTTACTACAGACTGACAGAATTGATGGAGTTTGTACCGGCCTCCGTCTTCCTCCACAAACCTTCAAACCAGGCACCAGGTCCTCAGTAGCAGGGGCCGCAGAGACAATGGGGTGTTTGAACTTCAGGATCGTTGCGTACAGAACGACCGGCACGTAGGCATCCATGCAAGCGTAGTCCTATTGTGCGTCGCTGAGAAGAAAGCTCACCCAGCAGGAGAACCGGACGGTGTCCTTCGGGAGATGCTTCGCCAGCAGGCACGCCGCCATGCCGGCGAGTGACCATAACGAGGCTGCTACCAAGTTGGACTTTGCGAGCGAGCGCAAGTCTACGGCATTCACCACCTGTGCAGCATCCGTTTTGATGGCGACACCAGTCTGCGCAGAGGGTTCCTCGAGCAGAGACGCGGTCGCCGTGCGTGTTGGAAGTATACTAGGCGTGAAGATAAAAAAGTGCAGATGTTGTATGTACAAGACATGCAGCCTCCCACAAAACCTAAATGCACAATTTTGACACGCACCTGGGCGTTGGTGTGACATCTTGGTTTATTGCGCTCATCTTGATGATGTTTGGGTCAGCGAGTAGATCCTTAAGAGGAGCAGAGAACGTCTCTTTTGTGAACCCAGAAGGACCTCGCTGCAGGTGGAAGAGGAAGGGCGTGCCGTGCAGGGGGACTATCTGGATGGTCGCCACTTTTTTTCTCCCCGAAATGGCCCTCTCCCACTCCGCGTCTACACCAAGAACTTTTTTCCTTCTACTCGACTCTTGCTCTCCCGAAGACGACTGACAGCAAGGGCGATGGCGGGGGGGTCGAACACGATGCTCGGTGGGTACGCCATCTCCATCTTTTGAAGGTTGGCTGGTTTGTTGCCAGTGGTAATCTCGTCCTCCAAGCACAAGCTGATGCCTGTTGCCTCCTCGAGCTCGCCAACTGCCCGCTGAAGCATTGGGCGGTCAGCGCAGCAGTCGTCTGATGGTGCAGAAAGGTACGTGCGGCGGTGGAGGCGGCGTCAACTCTTGGTAGAATATATTAGTGTGTGAATCATTTTGACCCAACAGGAAAGGCTGCTACAACATATATTGGTCCAATCATTCTGACCAAACATGCAAGGCTGCTAGAACATTTATGTGCTCTGGACCGAACACGTGCAACCACAAAACATCAAAAACTAAGCAGTCTGAACTTTTACCTGAGATCCAGAAAACGGGCAGCTTGAAGCCGTTGCGAACGTAGCGGCCGTGAAAAAGGAGCTTCAACTCGTCCGTAATCTCGGTTAAAGAGTTGCTTTGCATCGGTCGCTGCCACAGCACCTGGGCGCGGGTAAGGAAATTTGCGCTTGACGTTGAAAGGAGGTTCAAGTACAGGGTTTTCAGGGACGAAACACAAGCACAACGGACAGACGCTAACGATAGAAAAACAACAGAGCGTCGAAGTACATAAAATGCCTCACCTGCTCGTACTCGTTGAACACTGCGAAGATGCCGCACACTGGCCGTGTGCGTTTCCCTCTCGCTTTTGCCCCGAGGCGAATGATCTTGGCAAACTTGAACGAAGCATCTCCAGCTAGTATCCACCCATCGCAGCGCTGATGAACGAGATGCAGATAATGCTCCCGCGTCCACGCCACGCTGTCCACCTCCAGCACAGGGAGTGCCGAGAGACACGTGCGCCACACGTCCCGCAAATAGTGGTCTGATAGCTCGGCTCCACAGTACTTCGCCGGGTCGTCAAAGTCGCCAAACTCTCTGGTACCGGTGCCGCTCCCACCATGCGTGCCAGGCCCGACCGCCGTGATTCGGCAAGCGATACGTACTTCAGTTGGTCAACCATATACTTGGCCCTGTACGCCTGCCGCAAAATATCAACCGGCCACACGATTGGATCGGAACACGAGATATCATTCAATGCGGCGTACTCTTTCCCAAGGATGCGACAGAATCTATCGACAATTTTGTTTTAGCAAACCGCCACAAAGTATCCTGTGCCCCACGCGAGACTCACCTGTCCAATGTACTTGGCAGCGGACGCGAAGCAAGTCATCTGCGAGCCTGTCGACAAGACGGATGTCAATGCCTGATCGATGCGTGAGGATGAAAGGGAACTCCTTCGAAACGTACTCCGGAAGGCGTTCGAGGCACGCGGGGTCCCAAGCGTTGAACGATGTTCCGCGCTTTTCCGAGTCTTTCGCAGTGGTGTTGTGGGTCACACACCAGTTACACGTGTAGCAGAAGGTAGACACGGGCCAACAACGCAATCAACCAAACAAACAGTGACGCGGACAGAGTTGTTTTATCCACCACCACGCCATGGTGCTTTGTCATGCCGGAGCGCACGGAGTATGCGCACGGCTCGCGGCAAACGCATCAGGGCGCGAGAAAAGAGGGGATGCCGCCGACAACCACAAAATTACAACTACAGTATATATTTGAATCCTCGATACACATGAAACCTACGTGTTCGTAGTATCAAGGGGGTCACGGCAAAGGGCCAAGTACAATCGACAAAACAACACCACAACCTTGTTAAATTCTTGATATGTATAGCGTGCGTGTACTCCGTGGTTGACGGTAAGATGGATATTGTGATTGAAGCATGCTCACCGGAAACCTATTATGTGCGCGACGTCGTGCTTCATGAACACCCGGCGCGGCTCCTCTGCGCTCCAGCCATCAGTTTTTCCCTTACGCCCACGTCTCGGACAAAGAATGCCCTTGATAGCTAGCTCCGGGAACAAATACTCCGGTATCCTCGCAAACACTGCCTTCAGGAAAAACGGCGAGGGATCCGGTAACCCTACGAGAAGAAACGGTCGAAAAGTACCGGACAAACATACGAGGAGTAAGATGAATTCCGCCGCCGTATTATTTTCCAAGTACAGGGTACAGGACAGTATCTTAGCAACCGTTACTGATTTCGCCGAAGGTGTCTACGCGTGTATGGTGCCATGTGATATTGCAATCGGAAAAGTATCCAGTTTCATCTCATTTCTCTTACCCACCTGAACCCTTCTGTATGGTCGGACACTTTGGAAGGATGAGGGGGGCACTGTACGGGAACAGGCCTGTGGCTCTAGGCGGTGCCGTCCCAGATCCGTCTTGGTGAATGATGTTGGCGTGGATGTTTTTCTTGATGCTTTGCACATGAACCTGCATTGCCCTCGACAATCGGCGGTTGCCACCACCGCTTTCCCCGACGCCGCTTCCATCTCCCGCATCGGCGGGTCCTGCCATTCCTCCTGCTCCCCCCCCCGCCCCCCCCTTTTCCCCCCCCCCCCCCCCCCCCCCCCCCCCCCCCCCCTGCTCCCCCCCCCCCCCCCCCCCCCCCCCCCCCCCCCCCTCTTCCTGCTGCCCCCCCCCCTCCGCCTGCCGCCCCTCTTGCCCCAGCCTCCCCTCTTGTTCTTAGTTTTCCCCCTCTTCCTTCTGCCGTCCTTCTCTTTCCTGCTGCCCTTTCTCCCCCTACAGGCCCTCTCCCCGCCGCGCCCACGTTACTTCCTTTCCTCCCTCCTCCTCCTACCCCTCCCCATCCTCCTGTTTGCTCTCTTTCCTCAGCTCCCCCTCCGATTTCTGGTGCTGCTCTTCTTCCTTATGTTCCCTTTCTTTCTCCTGTTGCCCCTACCCCCCCTGCCCCCCCTCGTCCTCCTGCTGCTGCCCTTCCCTGGCGACTTGAACCTGCTAAGTAGGCTGTAGTGGGGGATCTGTTTGCTGGTGCTGATGTTTTTGCTGGTGCTGCTGTTGTCATTGGCATTGCTGTTGCTGTTGTTGTTGATGCTGCTGCTGTTGTTGTTTTTGCCGTTGTTGCTGCTGCTGCTGTTGTTGTTGTTGTTATGGTTTTTGTTATTGCTGCTGCTGCTGTTGCTGTCGTTGTTGCTGTTGCTGCTGTTGCTGCTCCTGTTGTTGTTGTTGCTGCTGCTGTGTTGTTGTTGGTGGTGGTGGTGGTGGTTTTGGTGGTGGTGGTAGTGCTGCTGCTCTGTTGTTCGTGGTGGCGCCGTTGGCGGTGGTGGTGGTGGTGGTGGTGGTTCTGCTGCTGCTTCTGCTGGGGATTTTTCGGTGAGGTCTACATCGCGTCCTCTAGCCTTTGAAGTCTGCTGCTCTGCGGATGCTCCGACCGCGCGAGGACCGGAGTTGAATGATGCAACATCCACGCTTCCCGCACGGTTCACCTCCCGGTTAACCTCTGCTTCGCTCTCGTTCGAAATTGCTCCCCAGTGTGCGACTCGCGCGCGCTTGGTACCCAACATACTCGCGAGGGTGGCTGCTTGGAGAGCGTCGTCATCTTTTCTTTTCTATGCAGCAGCTACGGCTGCTGCAGTCAGTTTACGTCCTGGTTTAGCTGACCAGCCTTGAGCTTCGAGCCTTTGTTGCGGCCCATAGCTATGCGCACAAGCAGCAGCGCCTAGAGCAGTGCTACGACCTTATTCGGGCAGACAGAGCAGGGAAAAGTGATAGGACAGTCCCACCGAGTGAACGACGGCATCTTTGGCCCATGACATGCGCCGACTTTAAAACCCGTATTATTATCTCGCTCGGTAAATCGGGTGAAATTGTCGGGTTTGACCAATGAGAGTGCGCCGACCTTAACATTCCCACCCGACCTAAAGGCCCAGTGCCGATTTTCCAACATACAGGCCCAATTGACTACAAGTACCCTCTTAGAACATCCTAATAATTTCTATTGAAACCCTTGATCTCATACTATTTCTCAATGAAACTATTCCGTCTATACTAAATGCTAAAGGAAACCAATCTCACCACACTTGCCCCTCCAAGTTCGTTGTCATCTCTCGACCTTAGGTGTTCAATTAAATAACAATGACAGGTCTGAGATTGCTAGTACTCGTACAATTACTGCAGAGAAAACATTGCTCGGAAATGAAGCCTATACTGGTACCAGTCCCACTTACTAATTCTTAGTAGTATCTCAGAATTTCTAGTCATAGACCGGCTTCAACTACCCTTCTCCAGCAACAACCAACCCCATACAATATCTGATGTGAGTGAATCCTCCATCAGACATTAGACCCAGTACAGCATGAATACTGTCTAAAGTCTGGATTACTTACCATTCCACCCTTCCATTGGACATGTGATCGTACAGTGTGTATTACAATTTCTTGTTTCACAGGATCATGACTTAGGATAGTCTAGTTCCCTTCACTGTGACCATAAAATCCGTATTGCTATCCTTCCCCCTTGTTTGGCTTAGTGTTTAGACGCTGTCCAGCTCTATATAACCGTCCCTTCTAACCTTAAATGGTATGCAAAACTTCTTAGTACTCTTAACCGTAACATGTACATGGCAACACCAAGTTCCTACTTCCTCGCTAACAGTGGTGAGCTTCTCCTCAGAAAGATGTACTTTGTATCTCTCTTCCCCAGGTCCAGCAGGTTGATAGTATGCGGTAGTTCCTTGCTCTCCGCATCCTCGGCCACCATCACCACTCGGGCCAGTTGCCAACCTGCACGCGATGGTTTGAAATAAATGTACGATCCGATGATGTCACGTTTATATATTCCAGGTCTACCTCTGGTATCACAGCAGACCTTGTACCCCGTGGCAACAACTCTTTCACTTTTTGCACACGCAAGGGTACGTTTGGCAAATTGCACCCTGTACCTCCTAAATCTAGTATTTTCTCCCCCTACGTGTACTGGGTCTCCGGCCCAATACCTAGATACTACACTTTCGGACCGTTCTAAATCTGTATCATGTTCCCAACTTTTTATGGTAACTTCATCCTAGCTGGTATAATATTGGACTGCGATTTCCCCTCCCAAACTCCTCGAAATTCGGTTTTTTGTTATAAGGGTGGGTGTGACACGGTAGTGGTCCAATTCCATACGAACATCCTCGGCGGTGAGATGAAAAGGGGTGGAACGTTCAGAATACTTATTCAAGACATAGCTGCTCATGGCCCATGGCAAGAATTTCGGTCTTTCCTCTCCCTCATGTGGATTGTAGCACTTCTTACACCTACACTTTGACACTCTTGCATTTATCTCCCGTCCTGGTTCGTCCTTCCGAACTTCCACCAATAACAAGTTAGCGCCAACCTTTTCCAATCACTTGTGGTACCTGGTCCAACAAACAAGATTTTATAGGGTCCTGTCCAACACTCAACTAATTTTGCAGTCAGAGATAATTTCTTACTTCGATAATCAGCCTCACTTGTTTTTAGAACGATTTGTCCGCCTCCAGAAACAGTACTCTTATCATCATAAATCCACACCCAACTCCCAACTTCATACTTGGGGCGTCGATTTATCATCTCAATAAGATTTTCGTTGGCAGCTTCATGTCTGCCTTTTATCAATCTATATTCCTCCTTAACCAGCACATAACCTTTCACTTTCCACATCCTCATTAGTTTTAAATAGCCCAACTGGTCCTGTTTTAGACCCTGGTGTCCTTTCACACCTCCCCCTTCAAATACCGTCATAGGTAACCTAGGGTATCGACCAATGTGTACTTCGTTCGGAGCCAAACCAGCCCCTCTACTGACGTTATTGTTGTGGGCAGCTACCGCATGCATCAGCATTTCGTCCCAGTTTTTCTGGTCATCCGCTATCAAATAACACAACATCTGACAAAGGGTGTGGTTTAATTTCTCAACCATTCCATTCGTCTGTGGATGATAGCAGCTTGAAAAAATCTTAACCGCCCCCAACGTCTCGTATACTGCTCTGCTAACCTGGGATATAAATTCGGTACCTCGGTCTGATAAAAAACGTGTGGGGCAATCTCAATCTCGGTACACAATCATCTACTATCCGGGATGCACATCCCCTGGCTGTCTACTCTTCTTTGGTCTTTGCATATTCCTCTGCGTACCTACTAAATAAAACTACAATAAGGAAGACATACACGTTGCTGTTTTTCGTCTCTGGCAATGGTCCCAATTAATCAAATGATACCATCTGTCCCGGACGACTAGGTAGTGGTAAGGAACCTAAAGGCCATCTGACAGTACCTCTTGCGCTCTTCCTCGCTTGGCATGCATAACATCTTCTAATCCACCATTTTACACTATCCGCCATTCCGATCCACAAATAATAACGCTGTAGTAAGACAAGAGTAACCTTCTCACGCAGGCGAACTGCTTCCTTGTGAAAGCAGTCCATCACCCAAGGCCTGAGCATCAGAGGGACATTTGTTCTCACAGGCTCCTCTCCTAGCAGACGTTCAAACCGTCCAGGATTCCGGTCGTCACGATGGGCGGGTTCAACGGCAAGGCGTTTCACCAACAATTTGTTAGAGTCTGGGAGCTCCAGTAGTTCACCCTGTGCCACTTACCTTTCTTTCCCGTCTTTCTACGGTCTCAGGTATTACCTCATCAGAAACGTCTCCCACAGGAGTATTTGCTAGCATAAAATTTATGGCAGTCTTTGCTACTTGGTTTTTCTTGTTGAGCAACGGACCAATCACTCGCCTTCCACTCACTCAATCCTTCTCCGAACTCCCTTGTTTCTTTACTATCTTTCTCTTCATCAGGAAGTTCTGCGCTATTATTATCCTGACTTTGGTTATTCATCACAGCTACCTGTTGGTTCTCTTTCAAACCTAAACGTCTATGTCCTTCCTCTGTCACTGGGCATGCATGTAACATCATTCTAGTCTCCCATTGACCACTCACTACATCCATCGGTCGTACCAGAGGAGGATTGTCCGGTATAGCGAATTTTCGTGTTTTTTTTACTACGATCGACTCTCGATTCATACGTTCGCTCTGTATCACCTGCCAAATAGAAGCTGACTCCTCGTTTGTGGTGGATGGAGCAGTCGTCAGTTCTCTCTCCCCCACCGTGAAAATATACTCGGGGTCCAACTTGTTGTGCTCTGGCAAGATTGAACTAGCAGGTTTCATCAGGTGTGCTGCTCGCACTCCATTCGCACCGATAATTTGTTTTCCTCGATATCTGTCGGGTCAAATAAACGGGCATCGGGGTGATTATCTGCTTCGGTAGCTGGCAATGGTAAACGTGACATCAAATCCGCGTTCCCGTTAAAACTTCCCCGGCCTATAATCCAGGGTATACGTATACGCACCCAAACAATCATACCAAGCTGAACTCTGTTGACCTTTGTCGATAGATTCTCCAAATGTTTTAACGGTTGGTGGTCACTCACTACTACAAAAGGAATCCCGTCAAAAAGTTGCCTGTTTTTCTTGACTGCCGACACAATGACAGCACATTCCAATTCCGTGGCACTCCAATTTAGTTCATTTGGCAAAGTAGTTCCTCTCAGAAAACATATAGGTCGGGTAGACATATCCGGCAGTACCTGTTCAATTACTGCACCCAACCCATCCACTGATGCATCGGTAATCAAACGGGATGGTCGTTCTCCAGTCAAAGCTGCTTTAAAGTCCGGAAAGGCTAAAACGTTTGGACTGGCAAATCGTTTCAGTAAAAGCTGCACGATCTCAACATTTTGCGTGGTAAACACGAATTTAACCTCCTTCCTTAGAAGGTTATTCACAGGTCGTGTAACGTTTGCCATTTGGGGCAAACAATCCTGGTAATATGACAGCGCTCCCAACACTGAACGAACGTAACTGGCTGACATGTGTAGGCATCGGCAACTTAGTCATCGCCTCAACTTTATCTGGGTCTGGCTCTACTCCCTTAGCCGTTACTCGATGGCCCAAAAACTTGATGGTGCGGACCCCCAAATGAGATTTCTTAGGTGCAAATTTCAGGTCAAACAGCGTAAGCCATTCAAAGAAACCCTGCAGATCACGAACATGTTCGGTCCCGTTCTTTGAAAAGCACACAATGTCATCGATAAAAAGACGTACACGTTGTAATCCGTCACAAACTCTCAACATATTGACTGAACCCAACCAGGGCTTGACGCTAACCCCATTGACATTACTGTCCACTGATAGTTCCCGGCTTGCGTACAAATGGCTGTCAGTGGAATAAAGTCTCCATGTATAGAACACTGGAAAAACCCACGAACCAGATCCATGGTACTAAAAACGTTCGCTCCTCCAAGATCAGATAAGAAATCATCCACCGTCGGCAAATACATGGCAGGTATGACGGACTGGCCGTTCAGCCTCTTATAGGGTTAGCGTTGCAAGTTTCCCGGATACGGCCGTCGGCTTTGGCTATAACCACTAACGGACTGGACCAATTGGAGTATGGCCTCCTCAAAACCCCTGCTAGAACTAATTTATCAATTTCCGTTTGTACCTTCGTTGCCAACACGGGGGGATGCCGGTATGGTCGTTGTTTGACCGGTTGCGCATCTTTGTTCAGAATAATGCGAAAGGGGTCAATAGCAATATGTCCCAGGTCAGTGCTGTGCTTTGTAAACCGGTGCGCGTACTTATTTAGCAGATCTCCAAGAGAATCAATGTCGGTGGCTGTCCAGAGGCTTCCTTCAAAATCAAAATGTGTAGCACGCAAGTGAACAGGAATTTTGTTCCACAACCGCAAAAATGCTACTCGTTGATGTGGGTGAAAACTAGACAAAATCTCAGCTGGTGGTTCAATATCTGATTTTTCCGCGTTTCCGTCCACTTTTCCTCCATACGGTATTTCGTTCGAAATTATTGCCACATTGTCCAATTCACACGCTTCCAGGCGCTCTCCCCCCACTCCCAAACGCATGCCTTGCTGTACCAAGAAACCACCATCATTCAAACGTTGTATACGTATTTCGGAAACCCCTGATTCCACGATGGCTTCCCGTGGGAACCACTCCGGACCAAAACGTATGTAATAAGAGCCTTCTGCAGCCTCGGTGCCATCACTGTTGGTAAGGCAAACTTGTAGCCAAAACATGGCATTCGGCAAGCGATGTCTACGGCTGGCAACCCGAACTACAACCTTACCTGTTCCTCGACCTTCGATTAGTCTTATAGCGCTGTTAACCCACTTCTTGTATCTCTGGTCGTGTGCCCTGGAATCGCTTTCCTTCTCGACAAAAGTGACAAGTGTGCCAGACGCATCGATATCTCTATACTCCCGAGTAGAAAAATGGTACCAACTATCCCGTACTGATAGAACATCGGTTGTCATGGCGGTGGTAGGTACAACGTGTGCATGCACGACCATGCATACCGAAGGGGATCCACTGTATTTGCGGTTCGCTATTTGTATCTTCAACCGCACATGACTGGAGGTGTGTAACGGTACCCCATGGAAACCACCCAAATTTTTCTGGCCTACGGTTGTCAACACGTCCTCTGAGGCAGCACCACAAGCAAGCATACGCAGGCATACCTTCTTTTGGATGAAGGATGCCGGGCTTCCTGTGTCCAAGAGTGCTGTACGCGCATGTGTCCTCAGAGCCTTGCTACCCGCGATAAGCCGGACTTCCGTCGTATGGCGTGTCCCATCCAGTAAATTTTCACCCCCAACCGCTCGTGTATACTCCGACAAACCATCTGCTCGCTCCCCCGTCTTCAACCGCGCACGAGCAGGGGGGGGAAACACTGGAGAGGGTCCATCCGGGATGTTTTACGTAGATGTCTCAAAGGCATAAATACTGTCACCACCTGACAACCAATTAATTAACTACTACTCGAGTCACGATTGCTTCCCACGACAGAAAACGTTTCCCCGGGCTCACACCGTTTCTCTACTATTGTTCTCAAGCCCGGTGATCTCGGAATTCGCCCCCTTCTACCCGGCGTGTCCACATTCCAAACTTCATTTGTCAGAACGTGCGTACCTCCAACTCTCACTGGCGGGGTACGTCCGGTGCGGGGAGCACTGGGTGTACCTCTGCCTGGGTAACACCACACTCGATTATCCTTCCTCGCTCTCCTCCTAACGACTCCCCGTGCGCTCTTAACCTGGGCAAGGATCGATACAAACTTTGGTTGGTCAGCCGAAGGGGGTGTGGACAACTCCCGTACAGGAGTATACATTGACCTGGTTTCCGTTTGACTACTATCTGCTACACTCGGCTCTACTCTGCCGCTTCGAACTTGCATTTTTATCGGGGGCCTATTCACACTAGTATTGCAGCTCGGACGGTCAGGTCTCGTCGTTTTACTACTAGTGACGGGACGTGTGCAAAGCGGTGATACTTGGCTTACGCTCAATGCTGTTCCGGGTAATTACTTCCATCACTACCTGGACGACGACAACCTTGCTCACTGCTTCTACCGTTCATAAACAGATGACTTCCATTCTCTTGGTCCTGGTAGACAACGTGTAATGCAGATTCGACCGAACTTACTCCATGTGCTACATCGGGCTTGCTCGCTTCAGCGACTTTACTCATATAGTCTCCTCCTGCAGCGCGGGGCAAGGGGAAGGGCGGCCGTAATGCTGCCGGGAAGGGGGCCAACCTACCGTCGAACTTTCGTGGATTTCGATTGCTACGGTTCGCGCGAGTTTTAGCCCATTGACACAGTCTATCTTGCCATCGGCGCCAACAATGGGATGAATTAATCCAGAAAGGTTGATAAATTGTCGGGACATTCTCGTGCGAAGTGATTATCTTCGCGGCAGTTTAGGCAGAAGTTCCCATATGATTGATCTGCGGACAGCATCCCTCTTCTCTCGAGAATTGAACGAAACGAAAAAAGGTAGATCTTTATTTTTCTTACCAAACCCCCCTTCTTCCCGCATAATCGCGTAAACCTTACGAAATTCTTCGTCCTCATCCTCAAACGGATCGGTCTCGACTGCCATCACTCCCCGAAACTGCCTACTTCTGAAAGAAGGATTATAAACCTTAGACCGGGTGCCATACCCCCACCACCCAGACGTACCGACGCGGTTGCCCTAGTTTGGTTGAGAGCTGAATCGTCCAAAGAAAACAGAAGCTCATCAACAGTTCCAAACGGTAAAGCACGCAAATATCTACCCGCGAAAATCTGAGCTGCACACAATCCGGCATACTGATCGTCTACCCCTGTCTTAATAGTGATATGCATGGTGCCGTCCTCCGGCGCGACATGTCCAATACACCGTACGTTTTCTACGAGCAGATGTAATTCCGAGAGGTACGTACAGAAGGGGGCACCTGCGGGGACGACCAAATTCTGCAGGGCCTGCATCACCGCCGCGGGTGTCGCCTTCCTCAAACCCCTAGAGAGAGTCCTTATAACGTACAAGAGGACATCTGGTCCTGGCTGTCCCTCCGCCTGAAGCCTTCCCCCCTGCCAAAGCTGCTGAAATCATTGCTTTTACCGCCGGTGCCTGGGGGGACGCAACACGTACAGCACGCGTGGTGTGGCGTTCAAGGTTCGTCTCCCAACCACTAGTCCACTCAACCGGGTGGGGGTCATCGCAAGCCAGACGCAAACTCGATGCTGCATCCCGCAAAGCAGAGGTAAACTCTACCAGTTCGGACACGTTATGTCCCGGCCCGAAGTGCATAAACGGTATAGGCATCAGTACGTTCGTACCATGCGGGCATACTCCCGGCGGATCGTAGCCTATCGTTTCTGTCTCGGGATCTCAAAGTCTCTACCCAAGGCTATAGGCGGGGTCGAAACCGGTACAGCTGCTGTAGCTACCGCGGGCGCACGTACGGCACGGGTAACTACAGCGGGGGCAGTGTCAAGAGGGGTGGGTTCAACAGGAGCCGGTTCTGCGGCACCCAGCTCGGAGGTTGTTTCGGAACTTTCAACCACAGGCAAGGATACATATTCTTTCTCTTCATACCTCTTATAAATCCCTTGATCCTGGCGGCCACGCCGGTACCCCTGGCCGCCCATCCCTGGGCCGCAACGGTTGCCGTGCGGTCCCCCTTCGAAGCGATCCCCAGGTATCCCACCTTGGGCGTGCGGCGGAACTCGTAGGTTAGACTGGGGTCAGGGTGACGCGAACGGCAGCTAGTCCTTCCGGGGGGCGTGGGACGGGGTCGGCGTTGCAGGTGGATCCCGCTTGGAGGAACGAGCCATCGCCCACGCTTGCTCGTGGGTCAGGTGGGGTAGGGTCTGCGTGATAACCGTATACAGGCGCATGTCCTCCAGAATCTCGGTTTCCCTATCGCTCGCTGCCCCACTCGAAGGCGCGGCAGTAGCAGCCGTAGGAGCAACAGCGGTAACAGCAGCCGGGGCAGGAGCAGGTGCAGCAGGAAAAGGTGCAACAGAAATCGGTCCAGCAGAAATCAACGGGTGCAGCAGAAGTCATCACAGCAGGAACAGGTACAGCGCAAACAGGCACAGAAGAAACCGGCGCAGCAGAGGCAGAGGCAGTCGAAACCGAAGTGGTTGCAGCCGTAGCGGCTGCAGCCGAGGACCGTGCGACGGTCGCGGACGCGGCGGCCCCCACTGCCGCCTTCGCGGAAGTAGAGCGGTCTTTCGGCCCAACGGGCTTCCATTCTCTCTTGGGCAAAATGAGGCGACCGGCCTCCTCCGCTGCGGCCACTGCGCTTCCGCTGGCGACCTCGCGTAAATCGCGTTGTCGAACAGTCTCCTGAGCCCCCACCATGGCCGCCCCACGTGCGTGCCGTTAAAACTCGGCCCTCGCGACGTTTTGCTCTGTGATATGGGCCAGCCGGGACCGGGTGTCGCTCTCCGCCGCGCGGTAAACTTCCAGCCGCTGCCGCTGGGCGTGTCTCTCCGCAACCATCTTGGCCTTCAGGGGTCTCATCATTTCCTTGTCCCGAGCCCCCGCCTTGCGACGGGCGGTGCCCAAATCCCGCAGTTATCGGCTCTTATTTCATACGTTTTGGTCCGGAGTGGTTCCCACAGGAAGCCATCGTGGAATCAGGGGTTTCAAAAATACGTATACAACGTTTGAATGATGGTGGTTTCTTGGTACAGCAAGGCATGCGTTTGGGAGTGGGGTACCTCCAATAAGCACTGCTTGAATACTATCTTACTATCTGGAACCACCCTTAAATACTCTTACGTATTCTATCGTAAATCACAAACGGAGGCCAGACAAAGCCCATTCATGCTTCTCTCGTGTCTCGAGGCACACACGACGCCCAGCCACGGAAACGGTGACCGCGCTCCTTGCAACTCCTCCTCTATCTGCCACCCCCGCTGACACTCGCGACGGTACCGCGCTCGCCCGCGGAACCGTGCTCGGAGTACACGCACGCACATGAAACGAAAGAAGAAAAAAGGAAATGAAGGACTGAAAGTACGAAGAGAAAAGGAGAAAACAAAGACCCGCTGGAAAGGTCGGGCAAGTAATAAAAGGAGGCGATTTCCAAGTGGGAGCTCGGAGAGGCCAAGGATGTACCAACCGAGCACGGTCAGAGATCGAGATATCTGTAAGTAGTTCTATACTTGCCGGACCTTTTCTCTTGGCACTTTCAGTCCTTCTTTCCTTCTTTCTTCTTTCATTTTTTGTGCGTGCGTGTACTCGGAGCACGGTTCTGCTGGCGAACCCGGCACCATCGCGGGTGTCAGCGGGTGCTGGCGGGTATAGGGGGAGTTGCAAGAAGCGCGGTCGCCGCTTTCGTGCCTAGGCGTCAAGTGTACCTCGAGACATGAGGGATGCACCAGTAGGCTCTGTCTGACCTCCATTTATGATTTTTGACCTAGTAGGTACGAGTATTTAAGGGTCGTTCGGCATAGTAAGAAAATTGTCAAGCGGTGCCCATTTTTGCGACCGGGCTGAAATCATAAGAGGGCGGCACACATTATGAACACCAAAATTGGCTCCACGCGAGGCGGGCGACGGGGCTCACTGTGGAAGAGAGGGAAGAAATCTCTACCCGGACCAAATCGGTGGCGAGATGGTCACGAGAGGGGCGGGCGGCGTACGAGGCTGAGAGACAAGCGCGCCTGTTTGATTTCCTCTTTTTTTTCTTTCAATTCTTTACTGGTGCAAGGTGTTCCAATCAGGTAGTAAATTATTATAAGAACGGGGACGGGGATTTTTTTCTTTCCGAGGTTTTCGGTTTCATTTTTATTCTCTTTGCTGTGTTGCTGTGCCGTGCTGCTGTGCTTTATCTTTCGCACATACGAGTACAGACACAGAGCCTATCGAAAGAAGAAAATAAGTGCCCTACCTGGGGCGTGTATCTACGTGCCACCTGTGAGCGAGCGTAGCGGAAAACCGCCTGCGACGCGAAGCGTGTGTGGCGTCCGAGGTTTTTTCTCCTCAAGCATGGCGGCGGGACTCTTGGCATTATCAAGTCGTCAGTTTGCAACTACAGTCATGACAAAAACACTATTCAATCATGGACCCCTGTCCGCCTAGCATAATTTGATGTACTTTTCCTTCCTGAGCGAAGGGAATCGTCTCCTTTTATTACTTGTCAGACCCTTCCAGCGGGTACATATGCGCTTTCTTCATTTCTCTTGGCACTTCATTCCTATTTTCCTTTTTTCTTCTTTCGTTTTTCGTGCTCGTGCGTGTACTCCGAGCACCCGCACTTCGGGCAAGCACGGCACCATCGCGGCTGTCAGCGGGTGGTGGCGGGTAGAAGGCGGGGTGCAAGGAGCGCGGTCACCGATTCCGTGGCTGGGGGTCGCGTGTGCCTCGAGACACGAGAGAAGCATAAATGGACTCTGTCTGGCCTCCTGGTGTGGTTCCGGGCATACTATGTACGAGTATATAAGGTTCGTTTTGATATGCACAATAAAGTTCAAGCGGTGCTTATTTTTGAGACAAAACTAAAAGTCAGCGAGAGGACCACTCAGCCTGAGCACCAACTTTGTCGAGCTGGCGAACGAGGGCCACAGTGAGCACCGGGCTTCCGTGAGGCGGGTGACGGGGCTCACTGCGGCAGAGAGCGAGGAAAGTTTTACCCTGACCGAATCGGTTGCGGGGTGGTCGCGAGAGGGACGGGCCGCGTACGAGGTTGAGAGAGAAGCTCTGCTGCATGATTTGTTTCATTTTTTTTGTTAATGACTCGTGTAAGGTGTTCCAATCAGGCAGGAAATTATGACACTGGGGGGGACATGGATTTTTTTCTTTCCGAAATTTAATGTTTTATTTGCATTGTTTCTGCGCTTCCGCGGTGCTGCTTCTGTGCCGTGCTGTGCTTTCTCTTTTGTACATACAGCAGATACTAACAAAAACAAACATAGTACCCTACGCACCTACCTGGGGTGTGTACGTGCGTGCGGCATGTGAGCGAGCCTCCCGCGACGCGAAGCGTATATGTGGCGTCCAAGCTGTTTTCTCCTGAAGCATGGCGGCGGGACTCTTGGCGTTTTCAAGTCGCCAGGTTTCAACTACAACGATAAAAAATATTAGATTCAATCATGGAGCTTTGTGCGCTTCGCATAATTTGATGTAGCTTCCCGCGGAGCGAAGCTCGTTTACAAACATATGAAATACGTCAGCCGCGAGTTCGACTGATTAATTAGTCGATACTCAACGTTGCAAGCTGCGTAGTACGTATCTTGTACATTTATTTTTTACAGAATTTTACGTCGAGGTCATCGCAATCTGCGCGATGCGACTGTGACGTTTTGTTCATGTTTTTTGCCTCGAAATAGCGGCAACAGCAGCATCTGCAAACAAGTAAAATATTCTACGTGCCAAATATCGACGTCGCGAGAGAATTGTCATACCGCCGGCCGACCTTTTGTTGTATGGTAAAACCCTAGGGAACAGCGGGGCAACCCTTGCCCTGCCCTACAATATTTAGTTTTACAGAATTTTACAAGTGTTGTAATAAACCGAACGCGCGTAATCTATAATAATATGTGATTCTTATAATAAGATATAGGCTAGCGTCTCCCCTGGATGCTGCCCGGGTCAACAGGACAATTTTAAATATCCATTCTGCGCACTGATACTACTATATAACCCGAACAAGGGAGAATGATATGACTATTTAAATTCTCCAGTGTCTAGGTGTGCATGTCACGTGTGAACTGCTGTAAACCAACTTTCGATTGTCTTGTGTACCCCGGCCCTCACTTGTCGATCTGCAGTTTCAGTGCGCGAGATGGTATACTGGCCGAAATCAATTGGAAATCGAGCCAGCTGTAAGTATTATCGTCTCGTCGACTCTGGTGGTATCCAGGGGGAGAGTCACTGACCAGTAGTCAATCGCGATGGAAATAAGGGAAGACGCGCGAACGATTCCCGCAGCTTGCAAGGTTGAGTATCGACCGATCTGCCGATCGGGTGGAATCACAGCTGACGTGCTTTCTCAGTTTTTTTAAATAAAAAGCAAAATTTCGTACAGGCAGAAAAATCTACATAGACAGCCGAAATAGACAACGACCACATTTGACGGTTGGTCTACATCTCTCCGAGCCTCCGCGGTTGGCTAATAACACCCCGACGAATACTGTGCAGCCGCGACCAGATGGAGCTGACCATCTGACCACACGCGCTTGCGTCGTTGCCTCGCGACATCGTTTGACCTCCGCGTGAACCGGCACGTGTCGAGACGGCCCCCGTGCGATAGGCGTGCGGTCTGAGCCATATCTCACGGTTGGGGACGAGGCTGGTTATATGGAGACGGCGGATTATCTGCGCTTTTGCGCCTTTTTTGTTAGTTGACCTTGCTGTGTTTGCAGGACCCGTAGCAGCAGCAGCAGCAGCAGCAGCAGCAGCAATTAGCTGCGTGCAGGGACGTGTCTGCGGAAAACCCTTCCTCGCCCAGCTCCGACGAGACAGGCGAAGCAATTCTAGCTGTGGTCGCCGGGTGCAGCTCCTCTGAGGATCAAATATGCCTGTCTTTCTGTCGGGTGGTTCTCCTGCCTCTCTCTGTCTCGTTTTCTCGTGCAACGTGTGTCCGAAGCCACGCTCTTCTATCGTGACCATAATATACAGGTACTTGGAACCTTGATACCACGAAAGCTACTTTTATTGGGGGAAAAGTACGAGTACACACGTACACGCAGCAGGTACCGCATCTTGCTGTGTCGTTTCTGACTCCTTGATTTTGTTCCATGCTGCTACGTGTTGGGAGAGCGGCAGGATACGAAGAAGCGATGAAACGCAGAGGCCGCCAGAAGGTTTACTGATCTCTACTGCCTTGCTGTGCTAATGTCGGGTTCGGCGCGGTGCCTTTTTTGGAGGGCTCGCCGTAGCTCTATCAAGTCACACACTCACAGGAACCCCACAACAACGGCAGCATCGTTTGATTCGGTACACAGGACTCAGTGCATATGAGATTGGTACAGCAAACCACGTACGTGCAAACTATTGCACATCGACGCCCATCCGATCGTTTTCCGAGAAGATCTTAAATTCATGTCAACATATTAAGAAATTGATAAAGCGCAATCCGGAGATACTTCATTTTTGGATTGGTCTACCCCCTATCAAAATGTCGTTCAGAATCTGCGCTAACACTGTAGCAGGGCATCAGGAAATGTGGGCCATATGCTATTGCCGTTGGCAGCTTTGAATTCGGGGTTCTCACATTACGGCTTTGTCAACATATAGTTAAGAATTTCATTTTTTTTTCGCAGAGTCGACCATGCATTTGGCCTAGAAATTCGCGTCGAGGCCGCGTATGCCCTCACGGTCATTTAGGTTCGGCGGGAGGGGCAAGCGTTTCAGGCCAGAGATGGGGGAAGGCAGTAGCTCGAATTGCTCTTGGGTCTTTTTTATCGTTTTTAAAAAGTGGCGATAATAAATAATAGTGGTGGGGAGCTTGCGGCAGACAGAAGGCGCGGAGGGGGGGGGCGGGGGGGGGGGGGGGCGTGTACTCGATAGGAGAGATGTACTCGATCTCATGCATGGCCGTAGTCGTATGACCATTGGGGGGGGGGGGGGGGAGGGGTGAACAACAGCTCGTGAAAAATAGGACTACGGGCGTGCGGTAGTATACAAAATGATACTGTTAGTATTTTTGCCGTGATGTACTCGGTGTAAATACAGGTGAGGCGTGGAGGACAAGAGGGATTTCGTATTCGTTAACGCCACGCTTTCATCGCGCAATGTTATTGGATGAGTGGAAGGTGCAGAGAGTGGGGTGACTCGACGCGCTCCTACAGCTGTTGTGGAGGTTGGGGGGGAGGAGTGTGGGTCGTATCCTCCTGCTGGTGTACGAGTACATTGTTGTTTTTGTTTCCAGCGTGACGTGCAATTTCAAATTTCATCCTCTGCCCGTGCGCGTTGACTGAATATACACTCGACCTTAGTGTGGTATCATATACATATTAAATATTACATCACCTGCGCAGCACGCTCCGCCCGCTTCGTTTCTCGTCCCTCCTACTTTGCTGCCACGTCCCTATTCTTTGACTCAGCTGTCTCCTCCTCGTCGGTCATGAGGACATTTAGAGTCCTCATGACGCCTTCGCTGGCCCCCGTCCGTTTGCCAGAAGTATACCCCGACGTTTTGATCTATTTGCGGAAAGCCGACATGAGCTCGTGGTAGTGGCGCTTGAGCTGATCGGGTTTGACGCCACCCTCGAACTCGTTCATGGTGGACAGGGTGTCGGCCACCGATTGCCACAAGGTAGCGATATCTCCATGGGTAGCCATGTGGGGGCATCCCACGGCGACCTGCAACACGGAATAGTGTAGTTTTAAGTGTGAGGATGTTTGATTCCGTCGTTTTTTTTGCATTTTGAAAATTTTGGTCCGACCCTAAGTCCAAGTGCATAGTCCCTAAACGCGCGGGTGCAGGTGGTAACATTTGAAATTGGACGTAAGCGGGAAAAAAATCAAGTAACGTATTCGTAAAACAACAGCTAACCCCCTAACAGCAGCAGCAGGAGAGCGCCGAACAACCAACCATCGATAAGAAGACAAGGGGGAGGAGGGGGAGGGGGGTCCAAGTTCATAGTCCCTAGGGTGCATAGTCCCTAAACTCGCGGATGCAGGTTGGTAAAGTTCGAAATAAGACGTAAGCGGGAAAAATTATCAAGTAACGTATTCGTACAACAACAGCAGGAGGTGAACTCCCTTCTCCCCCTCTAACCCCCTAACAGCAGCTGCAGGAGAGCGCCGAACCACCACCCGTGGGACAGAAGACAGGGGGGAGGAGGGAGAGGGGGTTGCAAGAGCATAATCCCTAGAGTGCATATTCCCTAAACGCGCGGGTGCAGGTGGTAACATTTGAAATAGCGCGTGACGCGGGTGCATAGTCCTTAAACACTCCGGTGCGAGTGGTAACATTTGAAATAGCACGTGACGCAGGAAAAAAAAACAGAAATTCTGTTCGAATACACCAGCAGAAGGGGACCTCCCCTCCTCCCCCCCCAACCCCCGAACAGCAGCAGGAGGGCGTCGAACCACCCCCCTCACCCCCCCCCGCTCCCCCGCTTAGATCATTTGTGCGAAGTAAAGAACCTTTACTCTGTACAAGGGAATTGATCGTATCACGCAGTGTTCAAGGTACGGCACCCAAGAGGCAGTTACATAGTACTCCCATTGCTATCTCTGGAAGTGGCCACACCTGCAAATTAAATTAACTCATTGAAGCTGTCCTCCATATGCAAGTCCGCCTCACAAGCGGTTCTTAGTAGGATGCAGCTCACCCTTCATGCGACTCGCCGGACATCTCACGGCGCTTTGCGCTTGGTGTAAGCAATGTCTGCCTGGTCGGTGAAAACCCGACATGCTCCGTCCCGGCATTGTAGGGATGCGAGGGTCTATGGTCATACGACTACGGCCATGCATGAGATCGAGTACATCTCTCCTATCGAGTACACGCCCCCCCCCCCCCCCTCCCCCGCTTATCTTCCGTTCCTCGCACGCATCCTACATTTATTTTGTCATACATACACTGAGGCGAGGCGATTTTTCAGCTCAAGCATTTGTTTGTCGGTTTTGCGCGGCACGAAACCAGATGTTTCGATAGTTTCTTTGACACTCGAATAGGCATACACATTCTAATCTCTTGCACCCAGACATACCCGTAGTCAACTACTCAAGTCGCAACTGCTCGTCGTCGGGCGCAGAGTATGACTGAACGCAGAACGTGACCCAACGTACTCATATCTTCACAAATTTTGTACATACGTGGACCAGGAGGATCCTCTTCGTTTCATCTGTCCATTAAGACCTCTTGTTCTTCACGGGGGGAACCGCTGGAGTCTTGGGTACCTGCTGCGACATGTTGAGTGACGCTGGAGTAATCGCGGCCAGTGGTCTAGGGCGGAGAGATCCAGGCGCTCCTGCGAAACCAGGTAGTGCTGACAGCCGCGGCACCTGCGGCAGGGCGCTCCTCTTTGGAGCGAGCATGGCTCCAATATCTGGAAGCGCGCTTGTATGTTGCCAGCCTGCGGGCCGCGGGCGACTGCTGATGCCGTCGTACGGGGGAAAGCGGCGACGCGCGGGACGGCGACCGCCTGTGCCGTCGCACACGGGGCCAGAGGTGGAAAAGGCAGGCCTGGGCACAATGCCCTCAACTGTAAGTCCTTCTCGTAACTCTTTTCCTCCCGGCGGCGATTGTACTCCTGCTGTTTCGTGGTCATATTCCCTCTGAAATTGCTTTTTCTTGCGTTTTGAGGGTAGAGGAGGGCCAATGTATCAAGAATATTGGGAGCTGCCATCCGATAATATTTCGACGTCGTCGCCGTCGTTGTTTACGCCGTAGTTGGTGCTGGGGTTAGCTGGGCGGCTCATGTTGTATAGTTCGTTGAGTTGCTGGTGTGGTTTGAGTGCTATGTGCGGGAAGTGCTGTGATGCGTAGGTGATGAGCGATATTGAGGGTGTGTCGGGCTTGCTACTCGCTCCATATCTTCAACAAGGCAATCGTCAAAGATTTATTATACGAGCCTGAAACTGTTTCGATGTGATGCTGATTTCAAATTATAACCCGTCCCCGCCTGAAGCGTAAAAGGCGTTACGGCAACACGAACTGAAAGGTACAAGAGCAATTCCAAAATTCATTTTTTCAGTAGCGCCAGACGGAGTTTCTTGTTTTTTTCACTGAACTACCGACGGATTCGTGATGTTGATTCCTTTTTAGCGCCATCACCCTAATGTTTGCGGGTTTCCGTCCTGTTCGATTTAGTCGACAAAAAGAGCAAAGAAACCCTCATGCAGTCTAAATAGCAGTACCGCCGTGCAGAACGATATTGTATGTCGCAATCTCACCGCAGTTTGGCAATTGTATTGTCACTACAGAGTACTACGTAGTACTTATACGGCTGCTGTAGGAGGTAGTCTATCAGACTGACTCACAGCTATATTTACCCGTACAGTACCTGTAGGTACGAGTAGCTTGTGGCGGTACACGTTGGATGCATGAAATGAAGGCTCCGTTTCCCACGAACGCGCACTTCTTTGCGTTCCGTCAATCGTTGGACGCTTGAAGTCTTGGCATATTATGTTATTATCCGTTACACTAGGCGATATTCCTCGCCGTACAGCACCAATCGTCTCACTTTCATCAGCGCATGCAAACACATGCTGAAGTACGTACAACATGCCGAACGTTTGCCAAATTATGATCGTTTGTGGCGCAGCCATCGTTGGCACGTTACACATATATGTAAGACCGCTACAAAGCATCATGATGCAGTCATTTCAACAGTGAGTGCTCTCAGAAAATGAGATGTATTGCGAAGAGCGAGCTATCGTAACTCGAATGTTTTCACTCGGCTAGCAATAATAATATATGGTTTCGTTGCTATATCAATAGCTAATCCATCTTCCCAGTATCTTACCCTGTACATACGTGTATAGGTGTAGATATCGTCAATTTCGTCGTCAAATGTTTCGGTAGCGTCCCCTGCTCCATTGCACGTGCAGACCGTCACAGCAACAGATTCACCGATATCACGGACCGGAATAAATGCAGCTGTGTGTGCTGAAATCGTAGCACCGTTGTCCAGAGCGCTTGCTGACTCGACGTTCTTGATGATCAATACTCAGCAACAAACTTAAGATATCTGCGCACATACTGTCTCGTTTTCCCTTTGTTGTCTCGAGCTGATTTTGGCACGTGTGTCACGGCCGGAACTGTGTTCCCCTCCCCCGTGTTTGCTCGAGTACAACATCACCATGGTCGGAGGTGCCCAGTTCCATCAACGCGACTGTTGTACAGAGCGCTTACTGGCACGTTGTCGTTCCCCCCGATCACAGCTATTCAACCACATTTTTGTGGCAAGCACTCTCCTATACATTGACACCGTGTACACAAAAAGGCACAGATATCGTTGAGCCATATTGTCAAGGTGGCAACTCCCGTGTGCGTTGACAATTCTAACGTTTCAATCTTTGACGACCGTGTTCGTAGCTTTGCAAATAACTAGTAGCCGTCGAAATTAATGGATGGGCCTAAATCTGTCGTATATTTAGGCCACGTAAATTCTGCTCGATGAGCACACCAATTGGGGGAATCGTGGCAAGCCCACGAAAAGCTGTCAAACCCCACTTGCACCAACGCTTGCCGTTTGGTTCTAGGTGTGGTAAATTTCTTACGGCGGTTCGTTATCAAAGGTCGCCGGAGTAACCGCACCGCTCGCCGAACTTGCCTGTACACAAGGACTGGACAACGCGCAAAATACCACGTTCGCCCACATCAAGCGTTTACTGATGGTGGCTCCGTGTTCAAGATCCCTTTTTCTAGAGTCAGGCATCGTACATACATGTAGTGACATGAAACCGTTGTCGCACTCTCTTTTTCTTAATAGCGAGCGTACTTGATGGAGAAGGACCTTACGGCGATTGATGATCATCACTCTACCGATCCACCAATAATCACAATTGGGCATGTCTATTTTTGATATGCTAAAGAATGTGATTCTTCAGACTTCCAATTTTTTCGTGTTGGTCGGGACTAGCGACTATTCAACCGCCACAATCGCCCGAGTTCTTGGAGAACGCGTGCCCTCTGTTTTCTTTCCTCCGGAAACTTAGCATTCCGACCAAGGTAGCGAGTTTGAGAATGAACTTGTCAAGGAGTTGCCAGTCGTATATATACGGGTTCAAAAAGACGCGCACGTCAGCGTACCGCCCACAAAGCAAGTCCGCCTTACAGCGTGTGCAAAGTACCTTGCACATCTTGTTGGCGATGCACGCAAACGCTAAATACGACAATTGGGCAGAATTACTGGCGTTTATTCAGCTCGCGCACAACACAGCATGTAACAAAACGCCCGAAGACACCCCACATTAATGTTCGGCCGTAGAACTTCTTTACCCGTTGGTATTATTCTCGGCGTCCCGTGTACGTCTGGTTTTAGAACACGATTGGAACACTCTCGTCGTACCGTTGGAAACATGCAACTCGCTTACGAAATTGATATGGAGACAGAATCAAACGAGAAATTGTCCTTTCCACATTATCAGCAGGGAGATCAGGTGTTCGTACACTGCCCCTACACCGTTAATGATGGACCCAACTCCGACGTGTTTAGTCCCTGGCGTGGTCCCTTCGTTGTGCGTTCCCAATTATCACCCGTAATTTAAGGTGTTGCGAGGGATGGCGGACTTCACTGTGCATTCCCAACTATCACCCGTAATTATTCGTGTTGCGAAGGACGGCGAACTTGCGGAAACATCAGTTCATTTAGGCCGTATGGAGGCAGACCATAATGACGCGTCTACCTCAGTACCGGATTTTACAGCACTGGACGATTTGTTTTTTGGAACAACGTTGCCGGTACCTGACCTAGACGACTCTTGTGCTCACCGTGCACATCGGTCCGTATGCTATTGAATCTGTTGAAAGTCATAACCGTGGCCCTGGTAAAGCCTCGCCGACTAGTTTCCAATACCACGTCTTTCTCGTGAAAGATAAACCGTTCAGTTTGGGTATTTGGAGAAATGGCAATATCGTGCCATGAAGTCATGGGATGATCAGAGCATATCGTACGAGGATCCTAGCTGAAGATCCGCATGCAGTTGATCGTCCCAAACGTAAGCGAGACGTTGTCGCCTTGTCACCCTGAAACCAGCCCCGGCATCATATGTTTGTCGTCAACGTCCCTATAGCCCCTGAGAATCCTCGTTTTCAGCAACGCAGCACCGAACCCCACTACCATTAAAATATCCGGCCGGATGTGGTTCGTTCTTTAGTGGGTCGTTTAAGACGTGATTCGTAACCTCACGTGCGGTTGTCTTGTGGTTGCTTGAGAGATATCGTTTGTTGAGTAGTACCCACGAACCAAGTCATGTTTAGACACCCAAGTACTGAACCCCAACAGCCAGTGTCCCGGTATATCGTTGAGATACCAGTGTGAACTGTGTTTTGGTACTTCGTGTGAACGTGCCCCACGCGAAATGATAGAATTTTATTCATGGTAATTTGCTGTGGAGTTTGAGACGTACAAGTGGAAGAAGACGTTCAACTAGTAGTTATGCAAGGGTATGCATCTACCAAGAGTATACACTCGTGCGTTATTCTTGGGTTATTTGACTACAATAGCCACGCACAGTGCTCATATACTTTAAACTATGCATGTGTGTGTGGTTGTTCAATCAAGTAATGCACGTTAATTAACCGTTTTGGGTGGAAGAGACACAATGTGTTCAACATCTGTCTCTTTGTGCGAAACACTAGATATTCCTGGATACGTGAACAATGTATTCTCTAGTGTCGGAATCGTTCCGTTGGGTTCGACCGAGAAGTGGCAGCCGTGCGCGTGAATTGCACACTCCAAAGTCATAAATCCTCATCGGGCACAGTATGAGTCCCCGCTTGTTTTACGGCATTTTCGTGAGTGCTCCGTCTGCAGTCGATTGGCAATGACTGTGAGAATGTCTCGTATGTAGACCGTTAATTGTATAGATAGTCGCGTACTATCAGCTCGCTTTAAGTCGATTCCAGTATTATTCACTGAATCGCAGCATGTCCTTACTCGTTCGTGGAGTCGATGATGCCTTTTTCGACCGAGGAGACATGTCGTCGTCGTATCGTTCCCCATGCACCTGCACTCCGTTATACTGCACCATTTTTGTCGCAACCACACCGTTGTCGAGACATGCAGATGTTTTTTTTTGATCGTTTAAAAAAGGGTTGATCAACCAAATAGCTCGTATCGTCCGTTGCGCAATCTGCATGCACATCGCCTTTGACGAAATCAAAGTTCAGCACATTCATTTCTCTTGAGATTGTGTGTATCAAAGCTTGCAAGCAGTCGTCTCGTATACACACTGTACAACGTCGAGAAAAGCTTGAATATTTTCGAAGGCATATATCATTGTTCGATATGAATGGTTTCGTATACCATTAAAGACACTATGCCATTGTTCGGTATTAAAGGTTTTGTATATCATTGATAGTAATACAAGGTTTCGTACACCATGGTTTCGTATGCCATCAATCACTCGTAAATACATGGGTTCGTATACCATAGTATAGATGGTTCCGTACACATCGTATACATACACGGTTCGTAAACCATATTATGGGTAGAATCAATGACTTCGTATATCATCATTATGTATAAATGGTCCCGTATACCATGGTAAACACACATGGTTTTGCATACCATGGTATGAATGGTTTTATATACCATTAAGTGTACATGGTTCCGTACACCACAGTATACATAGTTTTGTATACCATTGTGAGTATACATGATTCGGTACATCATAATGTACATGGTTTTGTATACCACATCACTTGTTATACATGGTTTCGTGTACCACATTGAATTATCCATGGTTTTGTATGCCATAACTCACTCGTTATACGTGGTTTCGTGTACCATTGTATACCTGATACATGAGTTTATATCCCATCGTTCGTTACACGTGGTTTCGTATACCATCGTGCGTCACAAAATGTTTCATTTTCGTTGTGTATGTTAATCCTGAACCAAGGAAGCGTACATGCGAAGGGCATTAACATATCCCACCAGTACTAGCAGTTGAGATTTCGTAGTATATGACTGACACGCTAGTGAGTCCAATCATGATCGTACAAACCCGTGGTTTTTACTACGCAAGGGGTGACAAGACTGCATGAACAAGTGCAAAGCTTTTACATCAACTACTGCCGTACAATGCCCTGAATGGTAGAAAGCCACAAACCTGTCACTCTTCATAAATGTTCAAAAGCCATACTGGGTTCTCCAGTATTACTCGTTCAAACATTGGGGGCGATGTGGGTTCCAGGTTCTCGACCAGACAGTCGCATGGATATTGTCCCGCGCAGGTCCCACTATTCGCCGAGGTCGTGGATATCCGTATATCTTGTTGTACGACTGTGGTCATCCATATTCCTGGACTATTTGTTGGCGTCAGCAGAGATGTCGCCAGCAGTGACATTGTCCCGTGACGAGTAGTCACCGCGGATTGGAATGAAGGGCCCGTGCCTCGCGCACACACACTCTTCCCTCCCATCATCGTTGATGGTTGTTTCGTGAGCTCGTCCGTACCGATCCTATATCAAAACCTGTCGTATCCTACACGCTACACCCTCTAAGAAAGGGAAGTGCCATTCACAAGATGTCGCGTCGAACCTAGGGGTCCTCCCCACATGAGTTCGATTTTATAAGAAATATCAACAATGACGAAATATATTCCCCGCGATCGATTACCGAGCGACGATTCTGTCGAGTATTATTATAGTTCAAGTGTTGGGTGTACGTTGAGTTACCTCTTGTGTGTTCCGAAGTTTTACGACAAGCTTTGCGGTATAGCCATGTACCTGGTAGGACAGTTGTAGATATATAGTATCCTTGTGGAAAATTAAATAAGTAGTATACATGTCCGTAAAACGATTTAAATGGTACGTGTCCGCATTTGTGCCTTCGAGTCAGAGAGATCCGGGGTCAGCATTGTTGTACACCCAGATATCTCTTGTATGGTCCTAGGTTCGGGACAAGCTGTGATGTATGTGTCTATGCAAGTAATGTGCGAATTCATAAAAGCATACAAGCACGTAGTTAGAATTTTGATGTATGTCCCTGAAGATGTCCATGTTGTCGTGCGTGTAAAACATTTAGAGGTCTGCAACCAAAGACCTAGTTCAACACACCAGGTACCCTTTCAACTCCATCGCCATACCACAGCGACGACTACCTCTATTTTCTACATGGACGTTTACACTTCCACCCTCCTTCAAAACACGAATGGACAGCTAGGTATCAGCGTGGGTACACTAAACTTCCAAGGTGAAGGGATACCATATCGTACGTCATCTACGTTGTACATTCTATGGTGGTCATATATCTCTCTTTGTTGCTCCATGTCCAACAGGGTCAACCCTCCTACTCTACACCAGATGCAAAACATAAATATCACGACACACAACATGCAACACGCACAACACAAACCGCAAAAACTCAAGACACAGGAACAAAACAACTAGGGGGGGGGGGGGGGTTCAACCAGAACCATAAAATCAATATCAGATACTAAATTCGTCGTTTTCGACAAGATTCCAAATATCGATCTCACCTATGTGCCAATACGTCTGTCTCGTGGTTGCCTTGTCTACTCCTTGTGATATGAGTGGATTACTCATGGGCTATAGATATAGGTGGTATATGTTGGAGTCTTGTAGTCTCACGAATACGAGAATAATCCAAAGGATGGAATCACCCGGCGTATATTCCGTTAGACCAGAGAAACGGCCTTGTAGGAATGTTCCCTAGGGCGGATAACCCGTTAGACAAGAGTACATTTTCCTTACCGCCGACAGGACCACGAAGTGAGAAGTTCTATTAGCAGAAGAACGATCGGTAGCCACAGGAAAGCCCTGTAGGAGTGCATCAGAGGAGGATTTAGGAGAGCTTGTGGCGAGGGTTGGGACGAGTATATCTGGGCGTTGAGTCCCTCCCGTCTACCTCCACAGGTGGCCACTTGGGTACGTTGCGGCGACAGGAAAAACGTATACCGCAACCCTTGCGTAACGTACCAAAGGCACCTCGATTGTGAGACGTCCTGCCGTGGAACTTGAACAACGTATCGCGGTGCCGTTAGGTTTGTGGATGTTCTTGTAAGCGATTTTATATTACGGGAGTCCATAGTTGACAGGACCTATGGTGTACATAAAAACCTATATATTTTCCTATGTTTACTAACAAAATTTGGTCCCGTTAACTATGGACCCCCGTAATAGTGTTTTTTTTCTCCAACACATTTTGCGACTACTGTAGTTGTACCCCGTATTATGTTGTTGTATGCTATATATACCAGATATTGACGAAATATAACATGGAATATTGAACGAAGGAAAGCTCGGGTTTGTTGTAGAGGGGTACTGAATCATTAGCATGTTTGAGAAGAAGGGGTGGGAAATAGGGGCATGAAGTTGGCAATGGGCGCAGTTAAACTGCGGATTGCCGTCTACCAGGGGTATCTGCAATGATGTTTGCGTCGTACAAGAGGTGTTTGTGTCGTTCGTATAGTTATCCAAATATTTGCAGTTTTACTTTTGGAAAAAAAAAAAAAAACCGTTTATTGCAGAATATAGACACGGAATTCATGAAAAAGTATGAAAAAAGTACAAAAAACCTTCTTCTCCCCGAACGTGGTATGTGGCGAAGTTTCACATGTTTATTTTTTTGTTTTTTAACGTACGTTTGAGGTGTTTTTGGCGTGTTGAGCATGTGTTCGCATATGGCTTCAATTTTGTACAGTGCAAAACAGCGAGTGAGACCAGAAGAGGTGTAAATACAGGAAATAACAGCACATGGTTGATCATACAAGTCGTGCGTTGGTGTTGTTGTGGGCGTACGCATTGCACCATGCTGTCTTCTCCAAATATATTCTTACTTTTCTCGTTTACATGTTTTTTTCTCTCGATTACTCCAATTTTTGTTTTAGTTTCGCGTTTCTTTTATTTCGGATTTCATTATTTTGCTTGTTGTTGTTGTCGTTTTCGATTTTGTGATTTTTTTCTCGATTCGATTTCGATTTTGGTTTTGCTGTCAAATACTACAGCCATAACAAAAAAACACAACACTTTGGTCTGGTACGTTTCCGAACCTGAGTACATTGTGACGCGTACATTGGACAATCCGGGGACGTTGTGAGCATTTACGTTGGGCAGTGATCGACCTTGCGATTTTTGGCTCAAGGTATTTTACTTAAGGTCCACCAGAGTACGCTCTCAACGTATTCCAGTGGCCACCTCCTGTGTCTCACTTCTCTACCAGAGCACCTCCTCAGCTCTCGCCATCAACAAGAAGAAATAAATCAGAAGAAGCGACGCACTGCTTCCCAGCTACCAGAAACACCTGGGTCCCTACCTCGGTCACCCCTTCACATCCGTCTATGTGTTGTGTGATTGGTGACTTTGCGAAGAAATAATTTCGAAGTTGTGCAATTTTTCCTCAGTTTTTCCTTCTCGTACCCGTTTCAAATCATGTCCCTCATCAGCTTTGCTGCAGCTCCTTGGAAGCAATTGATTCCTGTGCATCTAATTGCAAAGCGGCACACTCGACATGTGAAGAGTAGCGTTTAATGTAAACAACTCCTTGACAGTCTAGTTTCTATATTTGGGAATCTACGATATTGAGCTAAAGTTGGCATGTGGTCACGTTTGTCATACATTCTTACCTGTGACACGCCAGGTGGGTTTCGGAATATTTCCATAATATCAAGAAAGTGTACTTTTTTTCCTGGTTGTTCTTTGAAAATATATATACTATAGGGTTTGCCATTTCATTACCATTTACATCCTCTACTCTCGTGGGATACATGCCACCATAGATGTTGTCTTCTTGTTTGGTAATCTGTCCGAAGTTTGGGCTATCAAATTTTGGTCCCAGCGCTATCAACCATGAATCGCTTAGTGCTAGCCCCATATTGTTCTATAATTTGTACACGGGTAAAGCAGTAGAAAGAGTCGATAACACTTACCTCATCTGGTATACATTTACGCTTTTCTAAGTACAAGGGACAGTTATCCAGTCTGTGAGTAGTAGCAGTATACAACAGCAGCAGTCTTACACTATCTACTGCTGTGCACTCGTACACATTGCAAAATAGGTCTCAATAACATGTAGTATCGTGGATCCACTGTATTACGTACGTACGTAATCTACAGCAGCACATGTACAAGCAGTAGCACCTGGTACGCGCGCACTGGTAAATAACGGAAAGGGTATCCTCAGTATCCCTCCGGGACCAGTTTCATAGTTTTAGTTATGGTTGCAGTAACAACATAGGCGACAAGAGGGTCATGAGTACGTTCCCCAAGAGATATTGACTTCTGCAGAACTGCGGGTCTCTGTGTTGTTCATATTGAACTGAGTGAAAGGGTAATTCCTTAATTTTGTTTTTGAACGAATTGTAGGGGTCGTGCTTTGTTTCGAGCCGTGAGCGCGCACGCGCAACGCTCCCCTTTGAACTCACTCAACTTTTGCTCACCATCATCAACTTCCAGCTGAGCAAATCAATCAACACTACTGTGGCTTGAGGTTCACCACACCATCTTTTTCATCTCTTGTATTGGAGCTTCTCGTATAAGTCACCTAACAGTGGTTATACGTTTGCCTCCAACATTTTGACTGTGTATTGACCGGCAATCGACAATCGAATCTAGGCGTACACATTAGCTACGGGCTGGTACACGCGCCAACCGCCATACCTAATCGGCTCTGAGCCTCGGAACGCATCAACGCGGCAATCTACTAGCAACGGTGGCCCAAGGCCGCCACCCTGATGTACTACTGGCTCGCTATACAGCAGGAGGAGGGCTGGACTTTTTCAAGATCAAGAAACCTGCTGCTAAGTACGAAAAAAAGAGCCTTTTCCACGACGAGGGGAACCAAACATCGAAAGTCTACGTACATCGTTGACACGTGAGTGCCACGTGATATGGACACCGTGTGCTTCTAAGAGGGCATTCTACTACTGCTGTAGTAGTGCACTACTGCTGACGTTCACTACAGCTGTGTAGTCTAGTTGCTGTAAATGCGATAGAGACACCCACAGAGGACCACCGCATAAGGGACTGTGAAAATCATAACTGCTCTCGTTTGGCTTTTAACAGACGAGGACCAATAATCTCGAGCAAAACTCGAGCGTAACCGCTGTACGCTACTCCACAGCAACTCTACATCACAACCCAGCACGCTGACGTTAGGAGCTCTGTTAGGCGTAGTTTGGTGAGCCTTGGAATCCCCAAGCAAGCGCGGTGTAGAGCCAAACTCCCGACAAGGGTGATAGCTGTCTGCCAGAGGAGACGCTGACTTCACCATTTTCTGACGGGACCATCCATTGCGGAGGAGCCTAGAAAATACAAAAACCTCGATCAACACGTCGAGTAAGGTTCTGTTGTACGCTGTCAAGGACATTTTGGCCACAACCCACAGCACCGCTGAGGTTAAGGAGTTTTATCTAGTGTAGTCCATCTCGAGCTATATCTAGTGTAGTCCATCTCGTGGATCATAAGTCTTAGTCACTCTGAGCAACAGCGGCACAGCTCCCGATAAGCTTTCTGCTATATGATCAAGGAGCGCTGAACTTCGATGAATTCCCAACATAATCGTCTGCCCCAGAGAGATGTTTTGTTTCGTGTTATTGTTTTTTTTGCATCACTAGCACTTCGCGTAGGTCTGTGACCCCACACAACTGTTGGAACGATAACCATTTCAAATGGTTTCGCCGAGGAGGATACGACAAATTATTCACACAGCAATACTGGTACCTACAGGAGTAATAATAATACTGTAGCTGCATGCACTACTCGTACTGCTGTAGAATCATACAAGTAAGACACCAACTCCAAACGTAAAAGTGAGTGGTGTCACTTACACTGCGCGCATTCAGAGGGTCCGCATAGATAGGCGTCTGCTATCAACTGCTACCTTAACGCAGTTAGGACTGTTCTTTCATCTGCATCACTGCATGTTGGACGTGTGTGTACATCTCACCTCGTGCCATATTGCTGGTACGAAGCTAGTGTGGACTCCAAAATGTTAACACAAATTCGGGCATTGTACTGCTGTACGTCGTCAAAAGCAACTTCAACACAACCCAGCCCTCTGAGGTTAGGGGCTCTGCCAGGCGAAGTTTTGTGAGCCTTGGAGTCCCCAAGCAACAGTGGTGTGGATTAAAACTCCCAACAAGCGTGATAGCTGTCCGCCAAAGGAGTCCCTGACTTCACCATTTTCCGACATGACCATCCATCGCGGAGGAATTTGGGAGATAAAAAATATCGACCTATATAAAGCCGAGTATACTGCTGTACGCTGTAACTTCACCACAACCCACAGCACCGCAGGGGTTAAGGAGCTTTGCCTGGAGTAGTCCACATCGTGGATCGTCAGCCTCGGACACACCGAGCTGCTGTTGTCTAGAAGCACTTGCCGGCGGTATCACCGTCTGCAAAAGGAACCCTGACTTCACAAATTTTCAACAGGGACCTCCCCGTGTGATCATCGAGGAGAAGCCTCTGGAAACAGTTCAAACTTCGATAGTATCGTGTCGAGTACGTACATAGCTGGGCGCTGTTTCAATAGTCACCCCAAAGACAACAACAGCACTCCTGTAGATTAGGGGCACTGCTAGGCGTCATCCGCCACTGTAGATTGGTCAGCCTCGTGACTCACGAGCACAATCTATAGCAAAGCATTTCCCGGCTTTCGTTGCCAGCTAACGGAGTTATGCTTATATATATTCGAAAAAGAACGCGTGTACTGCTGAATCACGTGTGTCTTGCTGATACTGCAGCAGTACTACTGTCGACTGCTGTATCATACCTACATAGGTCGAATTGAAAAAGCCTCATGATCCCCGAGCATTGTGTGGCTGCCACTCCAAGAGATACTGCTGTACATACGGCAGTACTGGTGTAGTATCATGGATACCGCCTGGCCAAGTGCTACTCATCATCATGGGGGACTTAGCTTTCAACAGCAACAGCGGCAACCTCGCCAATTCTATCGAAGGACTGACGAAGTCCGATGCCTCCAATCCAGGGCATTTTCGTGGTCAGGATAAGAGGCTGGCGGCAATGCTAGGCGTCGCGCGCCAAGACATTCCAAGTTTAATCAGAGGAAAACCCCGACCAACCGAAGAAACCACCGACACGGGAGGTCAGGCTTCTCTTGACAGGGTCATTGCGGACTATGACAGGGCGAACGAAGACTCGACGGGTACGTGCGGGGATGGTCAGCGGGCTCTTCAAAAACTGGTATAAACAAGTACAACAAGGAATATTCCAAGATCAAGGCAGGATTCAACGATGAAGCTGAGCAGAGGTGGTGTTCTGTACACAAGGCTACATCTCACGACGACTCGGAACGTAACCCACCGTAACGTAACGGCGCTCACATCACCTCTGCTGTACTGAGCGCGATATCACCTCTCGTCAACGACAATCTGAAGCCGCCCGCAAGCAACCTTCTAGAAGAGGACAAGTCATCGACAACAACAGTCGGAGCATCATCGATAGGAGCTGGAGTAACCTAACGAGGGGCCGGAACACAGTCGCCAAGGACTAAAGTTTCCTCATCAGGGACCGGAAAGCCATCATCAGAGACTGGAACACAATAAGCTCGAGTGTCGTCATCTTATCAGGAGCTACATATTGTTTTTCACCCTGGGGCGCATCTGCTGCTTCGCCCGGGGTTGAATCTTCCACTCTGGCCGGAGTCACACCGGATGCACCGCATCACGAGACCGCCAGCACGGTACACAGTCTAAGCGTCGAGGAGATAATCGACCGCACGCACGCCAAGAGGGCATCGGGGGAAGACCCGCCGGACTCGTGTGTGGATTTCGCCTGCAACAATAGAGACATTTTTCTGAGCTCGGAGGAAGAAAACTGGGTGATCATAATCCCCACAAAAAATCACAAAGATGCTATTCATTCCACGGAGCAGCATCCCCCGGGATCATCGGATCATCAACATCTAGGGTCATCGGAGCATCAGTATCTGAGATAATCGTAGCGTCAGCATCTGGGATTACCGGATCATCAGCTGGATCATCATCGTCTGGGATCATCGGGGCATCAGCGTCTGGGATCACTGGAGCATCCACGTCTAGGATCACTGGATCAGCATCATCTGGGATCACCGGATCATCAGCTGGATCATCATTGTCTGGAATCACAGAAGTACATCACCGCCTGCTTCACCAGGGGATATGTCAGCTTCTTGAGCGCCGTATCTGACTCGTGCTTCCACACGAACCGAGCCCAAAACAGAGAACACAGAGACCAACCGTCACGTGAAGGAGGTTCACACGCTCACGAAAGCGGAAGGACAACCACGGGCAAACCTCGTACAGGATCTGCAGCATCGACACAGGACGATCAAAAGCCACTGGCGACTACGGCCTTCGTGTACAACCGCAGGCCATCGTCGGGAATCCTCTTCTTGCTGGACGGCGAGCTCTGCCACATCGGGACCAAGAAGCAGACACTGACTGCTAAATTAACAGTGGAGGCGGAGGTGAGACGACAACCAGTTTTGAGGCAAAGGAAAAGACTACCTCTCCAACTTCGACATACCTTGAGCCTCAAGTCTTTGGCAAAGAATAACAGACCAAGGGCATCGGACGATCAACGACGTCTACACCAACAAGGTCAAGCCACTGGAACCGCGAACTGTATAATCTGCCTTATTGAATCTGTAGGTTGTCCCATGTTCAATTTGTACTGGGGCGGATAAGAAATTCATTTCCATGGGTCAACGAACTGATCACTGGAGATTTGCATTCATTGGTAGCGTATCCCGTCCATGTTCCTAGTAACGCAGTACAATGACCAGTGTTGTGCAAGGTTAAAGATAATTCACAGTCAGCACCAAGAAAGGGTGCATTGTAACCAAGTGGAATCATTAGGTTCGAATGTGTAAATGTACAGTATACGTCATCTCCGGAACTTCAGGATGTATAGCAGGATAACTCTCCACCAATGAGTCCAAACAGGAGAATATCATACACGAGGGAGCTGTCTCTCTGATAACAGTATGTCTTGTTACAGCGTTAAGCTGGCAGTATCAAGGACATGTTGCGTTGTTTGTTTGTGTGGGCGGCAGGAACGTTAATAGTTTGTTCACTCCCATTCTTGTTGCAGAATGATGAACAAATTCACTGTTTTAGACTATCACACTCATTTAGTATTCCTTCCTCGTTTAACTGACTGCTATGTACTTCACGGTTTGATGATTCTTGGACTTATAGCTAAGCTTGCATAAGATGTGCAGAAAAGTAGCAGAGCTGGATATTTCACATCTGCTTGTTTTGTGTAACCCCACGGGTATTCTAGCGGAATGTTAGCTCTCAGTAGTTTATGTTCAATACTTTCACCGCAACAATTATCACCTTGTTCTGTGCATTTTTGGAAGTATGGCATGTAACGCAGAAGCAACGAGTACATTGTTCCAGAGTTGAATTTCGAAACAAATACCATTCCTTCAATCTTCCATTGTAGTTATTCAGACGAGTGCTACGTGGACCCTTTAGAGTCGGCACAGTAATTGCACTATGTAAAGTACTACAATAAAACGCACCAGTGTTTGCGTTTGCTTCACTGGACACTGTTCAAGGTTAATGTTGCGCTTGTAACACACAGAATGACTGGCAATGTTAACTCTAACGTTGAGCACAACCGTAAATTAATCAAGTGTGCGATGCGGCGATCGGATGTACGACAGCTGCAGAAACAATCTCTCCCATCGGAAATTACCGTCCCGTCCCGCCGTGTCACCGAACCATCACCGTCCCGTTCCACCGATAAAATCTCTCCAGTTGGAAATTATCGTCGCGTCCGGTCGTGACACCTTAAATTGACCGTCCCGTCTCGTCATCAAAACCTGCAATGTTGGCCCATATAAAGCCCCCCCCGGCGGAAACAACTCACCTCTTCCCCTGACACCTTCGTTGTCGTCTGTTCCCATCCATCCAAACGCCGAATTAAGAAATAAATCAAGAAATTTCAAGTTGTACTAAAATTCAGTAGTGATTCTTGTACGATAAATACATACATTGTCATAAATTATGAGCAACCCCCATTCGATGAATGAAGTATAGGGCATTAGGCGTACTACACAGCTTGCAAAGTTAAGTTCCAACTATTTAGTTCATCAGTCGAACTCACAGCTGAAGTATTTTCATTGAATTAACCTTACATAAAATAGCTGCGCATCACATTTTACTTTTTGTTTTGAGAAGAAAAAGTTATGCTTGGGGTAGGAACGAAGGTGGTACTTGATATACTCATACGTTGAGGCATACCACGCTCATCGTTCATATTCGAATGCAAACCGTGTTCGACGTGGCGGCGTGCATATTCCCATCATACCCATACGGCTGGCAAACCGGTCGCGTTGAGCCTGACACCATTCAAAATAAGACATGATCTGCAGAGAAATCAAACAGAAAACGGCCTTTTCATTGTTTTCGAGTCGGTTGAACCTCTCCCTCCTGGCAGGATACCCCTACACGCATCAGACAAGGTACGCCCATCAGTCTCAAACGGAGTTTGTCAAAACAAAAGAACGAGCGATATGCGTGGCGTTGAATCCGGCACGAATACCTCCCAACCAGATCGCACAATCTCACATAGAGGTAAACAAAAATGGGGTGTGGCCCTCGTGGATAAATAAGACAGGGTTCGTGCTTGACAACTCCTGGGCTCTCTTGAGACTGAATTAGAACTGTCACTCCTTGTTTGATCAGGCCTAATATATTTCGACCTAGATCCTCTGCATCGGGTGTGAGTGCGCGTCAAATTCAGTTGGGCGTCCCTCGGAGAAGCGAAACACGATAAAAATAGAACGACTGTTGCAACAAGAAGAGTGGCCTTGCAGATTCGAAGACCTCTATAGATCTCACCTGACAGCTGCCCCGTGAATAGAAAGAAAGCTGTTGGTTCTACTCATGAACGTGACACATAAGATCCATCGTAGAGGGAGGAGTTCCATGCAGGAAAGAGATTCTGAAAATAGAGTTTTGGGGTATCGGGGTAGTGTGTGAGCCAACCGGTGCCACTCGTGGTTTAGTTCCTTGTAAGGTGAGTCGACTCGACGGCCCGGGAATATTGTAACAGGTGTTTGGTTTTGTTGCCGCATGTACGCCTTAGATGTAGCGCCTCGACAATGTCTTAGTGACTGGAGTCAACAAAGATTCAAAATACATACTTTGTTCTATATATTTTTGTTTTGAGGGGGGTGACCGAGGGGGGGCGAGGGGGGGGGGGAGGTGTGGGTACAGGGTTTTTTTTTTTTTCACTTACTCTTGGAGTAGTGGATAAAAAGATACTTTTGGATGAACGAACGGGGTTCCTTGCTGCATCTATCAAGGTGGCCCCTAATATATAGGAATCAAAACGGAGGGAGAGAGTCTTCCCAATGTATTCCTGAATAATACACCCGTAACATCCATAGGAAACCTATCATCAGCCGCGTTTTTTAGATAGACAGCCTTTAAGATCTAAACACTAGATTTGGAGATACAACGCGCCAAAGTTGGTGCTTTGGGGCTGTTTTGGGCCTGTTTACCATGAGCCTCTGTGATAGCATTATGTTTTCTTGCCTTCATATTTGTTTTGATTGAATACATTTTTGATGATTAGCAGTAACTTCGTGTGGAGTTCAGCAAAATGTTTTCGCCAGGACTGACGAGACTATCAATCGCCAGAGGGTGCGTACGGTCCGGATGTAATATTTTTTTATTTCGATGTTGACAAATATCCCGCTAATTGCTTTTGTTACGAGTTCGTCGAACGGGATTTGACGGGCTGAGCGCCTGCGTACTATTAATAGATATCGGTACCATTTGTAGTTGTACATTCCGTTTGTTGATGCTACGGCTGCGTTGTCGGTTGTGCAATGAAAAATATGTGAAACACGTACGACGGTTATGAAGTATCAGACACAGACGAGGACAGGAGATCTCCGTAGCACAACGAGGATCGACAAAACGAAACAGGAGGGTCATGGTTTGGAGTCGTGGTCTCCAATCGGTTACACAGCAACACAGCGGGGTGGATAGTGCGGCGTGTCGGGTGGGGTCGTAATCTCCAACAAGCACTCCCGCAACGACAGCATTTCCAACGTATTTTTTATGTTACCTAGTAGACACATTCAAGATTCTGCGCTTAAGCGTTCTGTCATTCCAAAACGAAGCTTATAGCCGCTGAATATTTGACACATAGAGCCGCATGCATGGCAATGTCTAGAATTCAGTGGTTCCGTTTGGGCGGAAAAAAAAAAAAAAAGAACCGGTTGAACACCTTGGATTTTAAAATTGGCGGATTTCTTGATCAACAGAATACAAGAGGAATAATTTGATAGAGCGGGCAGAAAATTACGCCAGGAACTCGGAGAAGCAGATGCGGCTATTAAACGCCTGAAAATAGCAATTTCTTGCTCGCGTCTTCAGCGTGTGCCTCAGCGATTGGAGTCTGTACAGCAACTGAACAGCAGAAGCAGCACAGCAGGGAGGTCCCCTAGCAATCTGGGAGAAGGGATCTTTAGGTTGGTTGGCTGTGAAGGAATTTTGGTTCCTGTTGGGATCAAGGTACGGGCGAGGACCCAATCCAACCCCTGACTCTAACCCTAACCCTAACCCTGACACCAAACCGCAGTCAAAACGGGCCAAAACTGGCCATAAACGCGGCTGCGCCGCGTTTGCATCGAATCAGGAATTTTCCAGGGCTTTTCGCGGGTCAGGTCAAATATCACGGGTCGGGTCGAGTCGGGTCAGATCAGCTGACCCGACCCGACCCGCGAGATTTTGAAAGCCTCTTGACCCGACCCGACCCGACCCGACCCGACCCGCGAGATTTCAAAGCCTCGTGACCCGACCCGACCCGACCCGCAACCTTCGGATTGACCCGTGAGACACGGGTTTCATACGGGTTGGGTAACCTTGACCAGCGAGACTATATTTCTCGACCAGCAAGTCCGACCTGCGGATCCGGCCAGTGGATCGACACTTCAAAAACAATATATATGCATTTTTGGCCCACAAGCAATATGTGGCCTGGCTGTAGTGGATACTGATTGATGCGGGCATGCGTATATGGATTTGCCAGTGTTGAATAAGATACCAAAGGAGTGATATTGGGTATTTGTACGAGAAACGCTTTCGGGTAAGAAAGCGGGGAGTGCTTAGAGTGTCGGATCCGCGCGCCAGATGCTCGGATCCGACCCGCGGGTCAACAGAAAAGAACTCGCGGTTCACGCTGGCCCGACCCGCGAGTGACCCGTTTCTCACGGGTCGTGACCCGACCCGACCCGTGAGATTTTCATCACCTCTTGACCTGACCCGACCCGACCCGTCAGAATTGGAAAACTCTTGACCCGACCCGACCCGACCCGACCCGTGAGATTAGAAAACCTCTTGACCCGAACCAACCCGACCCGTGAGAGTTTGAACATTTCTTGACCCGACCCGACCCGACCCGTGACATTTTGAACACCCCGTGACCCGACCCGCGGGTCGGGTCATGACCCGCGAAAAGCCCTGGAATTTTCTCAATTGCAGACGACGATTCCGAAGCGCAGACCGCGCTACCCAATTTTCAAGTCGAAAACACCCCTGAAGATCCCTTCTCCCATATTGTTCCCTACTCACAGCAGGGCTGTCCCTCGCGCCAGAATAATCTTCAACGCTCGGATACACATATATATGTAGGCGTTCTTGCGGAAGACAATGGTATAGATTTGTGAACCGCAGTGTGTGGCTTGGGTCATGTGCCCTGACAGAGGGAACAGTAACAACAGTCACCTACCCCGAGAAGAATAATACATGATACCAGGGCATCGCATCGTTTAGGCTGCAGGCTGAACAAGAGAGCAATCACGCGACGCGCGCGTCAGGGCTCTATGGCCGCACAGTTGTCCGCTCGGATCGCCATCGTGTGAGCGCAAACTACGAGCCAGTTGATATTTGGTGGGGTTGGGCGTTATCGCTATGGCCTGTGTACGTAGCTTAGCCCTTTTGCACCATTAGAGAATAATCGTAAATATGACTGTTGCATATATATGCGGTTCAAATTTTGAGCGTCAGATTTTGGCCAGATCGCTTTTTCAGCCGTAAGTGAACTTCACAAATCAAATCAAGCTTCTGATCTATGGGGGATAAACGTATTAGTTGTGCGTACATAGATTTGGTAACCGCCAAGACCAACTGCTGTTGTTGTGGTCTGGGGCCGCGAAGAGACGGGCTGGATGCACTGCACTGCGTGTAGGACCCACGTGTCCGAGTCAACGTTGACTGCCTTGGGTCTGGCGGCGAAGAGACGTGCCGAGTGTGCTTCCCTCTTTGAAACCCAGGCCTATCTAAAGACGAACTTCTCGAATTCTAAGGAGTTTGTCCCAAAAACGGGGCTGACTGCATTTTGCTCTAAAATGGTTGAAGAGACGCTGGCGCCTAAGCGTCCCCTGGTTCCTGGGATTACGGAGACCAAAATATCTAGAGAATTTTTTACAGGAACAGAACATAAACATCCCTCTCTAAACACGCTGCGTTTATAACTTCGACAGGTTCGTGCTGACCGGAGAGCGACGGTCACTCGTTCGAGGTTCCTCACAGCAGCTTGTATTTCTCTCGAGATTGATCCTCCGCGGGTTCTTAGCAGAAGCCTACACCTCGACTATGTCTCAAGAGGTGCGCTATGGTGGTCGTTTTTTTCTTCCAAATTGGGGGTGAACGAAATGCGACCAACATCAACACCCAACTAAACGTTTGCTCTTCACTTCCGGACGGCTACAGCTCCTCACAGGAAACTACAGCCCGCGAAATCGAGCGATGCTCATGATGGGGTCTGTGAGGGCGTCGGGTGCGCCAGACGGCAGTCGTTGGCAGCGAGGAGCGACTCACGAGGTGTTGTCGTGCATTAGAAGTTGCGACCGGGTAGCGCTAAAACGTTTCATTCGCGCAGGGGGGCATAGCACAATGACTACATCATCAATGACGAAATGGGCTTCTACAGTATGGCTATTCTCCAGACGGAGGATATACCTCTTAGGCAGGCGCGGTCGAAGATGATGACTGGCGCAAAACAACGGTCCTATGATGGGTAGTAAGATATCTGGCCGCAAAAGGTACAAAAACGGGTTAAAAAACCTATGATTGACACACATTTGCGTAAACTATTCTGCACCCACGAACTGTGCATCTTAGTAGTAAATTCCTCGCTCTAACTCCACTTCGTATGTATTTGTTGCCGAAACGCCTACCCGCGAATATTTGACGACACATTCCTGAGCGTGCCAGCGTCCCCTTAAAACGTAAATTTGTCTTGATATTTTGTATTCTCCAATGTCACTGCATGTCGCCGTTGCTGCTGTGCGGGTACTAAAGTGTAGGTGTACGAATCCACCGAGAGATGCGCGGCCAGTTCACTTCTCTGGGTGTCTAGGCCTGAACCCGTGCCAGCCGACCGAAATCTGGCCACGGAGAGACGCGGCTCCCGCTGACGGCGCGTCGGACGCGAAGCAACAACTCTATCGAGACATGTGTTACCATCCAATTCAATCGTTCTGCTTGCTGTCGAGGATGGCATCTTGAATTCAGCGATCATGTCATTTTTCGATTCAGAACTCTGATGACCCAAGTCGTTGGACTTTGTGTCTAAGGTAAGGCATAGCCACTGAACGTCCTGGATGTTCACGGGTGGAAATATCAGATTGGTGTGGGGGACAGACAGACCCGCACCGTACACCAGGGGATGTCTGGAGCCACGTAACCTTGTTTAACCGCGTGAAATGAACACAACAAATTGCACATAGAACAATTCGACCCTCGTACGAGTCTACGAGGCGAGGAAAGCGCATGACCCGACATATTTGCTGTTGCTGTTGCTGTTGTTGTCTGTTTGATAAGGACTTCGATTTACTGTAGAGCAAGAAGCGACCCTGCCAATTTACACGACAGAACATATATATTAAACCCCAGGGGGTTAAGACCTTGCCACCAGAGGCGATCTGGCACGGTCGTTTGCAAGCGGCGGGCAACGTCATTGGTGACGTTAGCCATATTCACTGAGGGAGCCATGCTTCTATAAGGTTCTCCCGCCATGGTTACGATCGATGCGCTGTAGCCAATTTGCGAAATATAAAACCTAGTCGGCCTTTGGAACAAGCAAATGACTACCAGCGATCGCCCCCCCGGTGAGGCTGCGTCGTGTAGCTCAAGGCGCAGGGCCCCATGGAATACGAACGTTGACCGAGACTGCCTTTATGTGTGTCCGCTACCGAGTCGCGCGGGATACACGTTAACGTCGGGAGCGGTTTGGGACCAGGGTTTGCGAAGATTGGAATTTCCTTGTGACCCCCGGCAGACAGACAGGTGTGCAGGTACCGAAAACGAGACTCAGTTTTACAAACCGAGAATATATGTCGGACGGCAAATCTGACCCATTTCCCGGGGTGGTGTCAGCCTTCGGCTATATACCGTGTTTGGTAGGCAACGAATATATGCGAAGAACAGGGCGGGTGGTTATGTCGAAGGCAGCTCTGCCATCGTGGTGAAACGTTGGTGCAAACACGGGGCAGGGCAGGCGCTCACAAGAGGAGTTCCGGTCTTCCAGAGCGTAGATGTTTTCTCCAAGGCGGTGGGCACGGTACTGGGGCCTCGAGATGGGAAGCGTAGCCAGGTGGTAGTGCTTTTTTATTTTGATTTTGATTTCCAATCAGGCACGCGCTCGGTGCGGCAGTTGGGGGTTGAGCCCTTGTAGCTTCTGTTGCCGTACACGTACACACTCGCACATTCCGCATTTTTAAGGCGTACAATTGATATAGTTCGGAGTGTGTGATAGGGTCGTGCCCTGCGAGCTGGCAAACTGTAGGCGCTTTGCATTGTGCGTGCCGACTGATCTGGGCGGCATGGTGTGGTCGCCGTCAATCGACGCCGCAACGATGGATCGTGCCATGATTTGTTTGGTCGATACTACAGCAGTGGAGCATACAGGAATGACGGCGCTGCTGCAGAAGAACGTGCAGTAGCTAGAGCCGGCCAGATGTTTCGGTGGCGAAACAGAAGAGTGAATTATTGCCACACAGCACAGGTGCATCGAAGCTGCCTGTACTAACGGTTCATGTCCACGTAAACCGCGATCCCGTATATGCAGTAAAAAACCCAATATCTTATGGATTTGTTATTGCCCATCAAAAATCCTGACATTCCCTCTCAAGAACTACTTCATACCTCATATTCGCGTAATCCAACTCTCCGCGATGAGTATTGTAGGACTTCCCTTACCTACTAACCCCAACGCAATACTATCAATAACTACTGCATGAAATGTCAACAGTGTATCTCTTCAATAAGCTTCTTCTTAGGAGTTCCATTCAACCTTTTTTGGCGTCATGCCTGATTTCGGAAAGGGGAGGACATTGATGACTCTGAAGCACCACCCTCGCGAGGCTCAGAAGCTGTCGATACCACAGCAGTAGAGCATGCAGTAGTGACGGCGCTGCTGCAGAAGAGCACACAGTAGCTAGCGCTGGGTAGAGGTTCGGATAGAGCAAAAACAGAGTGAATCAATATATCACAGCACAAGCCCGTCGAAGCTGCCTGTAATAACAGTTTCTTATTCAAGTGAACCCGTATACCATACAGTACATAATCTAGTATCCTATTGAGTCGTTCTTGCACTTCAAATATCTTGACCCGTCTTGTCAAGAACGACTTCATACCTCGTATTCACGAAATCCAACTCTCCACGATGAGTCCAGTAGACTCTCCTTACAAATTTTAAAGCACAACTAAATACTATCAACAACTACTGCAAATAATGGCAACAGTGCGACTCCCCTTTAACCTTCTTCTTACGAGTTCAATTCGACTTTTTTTGGCGTCATGCCTTGTTTCGGAAAGGGGAGAACATTCATTACTCTGAAGAACCATCACGGCGACTCTCAGAATCTGTGGATACTACAGAAGTAGAGGATGCAAAAGTGACGGCGCTGCTGCCGAAGAGCATGCAGTAGCTAGCACTTGGCAGAGGTTCGGGTATAGCAAAAACAAAGTTAATTTTTATCTCACAGCGCAGGCCCGTCGAAGGTGCCTGTACTGACGGTTTTATATCCCCGTAAGCCGCAGTACCATACAGTACAAAGCCCAATATCGATTGAGTCACTCTTCCAATTCAAATATCCTGACATATTTCACGTCGGGTAGGGTGTGCACGCCGGCTTCTCGTCGGCATCTGCGCTCCATTTAAGCCCGAAATGTTCGTCGGGCCTGACTCGTCTACCGTAGGACTGTATCAAAAGCACCCGTTGGAAATACCTTGATCCTAAACATGTACTCTGTGGTACAATGGGAAATTAGTGCACCGGACCTCGAGAAGCAGTGCCACTGAAAGACTATTCATTTCGTGCAGCCAACTGGACCCAAGAAACGCAACCTACCAGTAACTATCGTTACCGTTTTTCTGGTATCGCTTTTGTCAGCTGCAAAGCATTGGTATTCCCTTATGAAGCGTGTCTAATCCGATCCGTATTGCTACCTGTCGCACAAATACGCCTGATGATATAATACCAACGATAGTACAACTAAATCCTACCGAATCGAGCGAGAGCTTTCGGATCCGGTGGAAGCAGTATTAATTTCCAAGTGTATACTCCGGGTGATTCCTGCCATCTCCGAAGTGAAGAGTAGTCGAATTCGTTTGAAGCATGCGTAAAACTGCATGAATGCCAACCGCTGCCCCGCAACCGCTTTCAAGATTTCGGCAGCATCATTCCTTAGTCCAGTCGTTTTCGGATCAGCTCTTGCCTTACTGCAGTAGTTTATCGGATAGCGTAAAACTGCTGTACAATAAGTGGCGACTCACCTCTACTACCAGTCCGTCCTATACAACGAGGAGTATCTCAAAGGAGAAACCACATTCGTATTATTCCATTCTCTTGCCACGGCATATTTTCGACTCATATGTGTCAAATTTTCGCTGAAGGCGTGCTGCCACCACATCCGCACCCTCATACGGTAGCGACTCATTGGATGGAGCGCGCGGTGCACCCGCTATTTCGATAAACGATTTTGTCAGCAGTGTAGCCAAGTTTCTATTCGGTGTCAGAATATCCGAGACTACAGTGGACCGGTCGACGTCGCCAAGGTGATCGAAGTCGAGACACACCACGAATTCCGAGCCCAGTTCCGCGAGCAACGAGTGAACCACGGCGATATCTGTCATCAAGATTTGCATGTACTCCATGTAGTTTTCCTCCGGCTTCTTTGGTTCGTTGTCATGTAGATGCCTGCCACAATTTACAGCAGCCAGCCCATTCGTTGTAGAGCGGCCGGGCAGTATCAAGGGCACAAAGGACGTTGGTATGGAGCTCTACGAAAACACAGGGTTCATTTTGTCTTTTATTAAACCGTTGGTGCGTTATACTCACCATTGCATACAATGCTTGAGTTGTACTGTACTGCAGAGCAACGTAAAATACGGAAGCCTTACCACATGACTTATTCACTGGGGGAGCTAGGCAACACGTACACTGTAATACGCAATGATATTATGAGGTAAAACTAATCGCGAACAAGTAAACAAACTGAGTGGGCATTGGTAGCTCATTAACTCGCAATATCTAGGACGGCATCGAAACACTTTAGGTCTGTGAAGACACCCACAGAAATCAAATGCGCGAGGGTATCTACGTCCAGTTTACATGACCTGCTTAGTCGGGATGTGTTTTATGCGTCGACCACAACCATTGTTAGACTACATTGCCAAGGAACCTGTTAGACTGTTCAGTAAGCATCGGCCGTAAGTAACATCAAGATACAAAGACGGCGTTTGTAGCGCAGCAATGTGCTATCAAACATGTTGATTCAAGGACAGAATACGGGAACACAAGGTGTCATGCGATGGGTAACCTTTGGTTTGGTCGTATTTGAAGCCGCACGGACAAACAACTTCTCTCAACTACGTTCAATCTACATTTTGTCGTGTGATGCCACCACAAAAAACACCTGCGGTATTCTCAAGTCTAGACTACCATATGTTTTATTTAAGCCAGGCATTTGGGTGTACAGATTCCAAACTGGTACGAATATCGTGTACTGATGGTATTCACTGGCCGCTTGAACTTAACACACTGGTGCCTCTAGCGCACCCGTCACAAAAACAAATCTACGCACCCGTGGCACGTAAAACAGAACTAACCTATGATCTGATATGTTGGAACCACACAAATTATCTCGCACTTCAAAATCGAATAGTTTTTGTGAACAAACCTAACACCCCACCCGTCCGAGTCTCTGAAGACGGAAGATATCGGTATAGGTCTGGTTGGGGTGAGCGGACTAGCTCCTTGTATTTGGATATTATAGCTACATTTCCGGTCGAACCCATATCATAGGTCTGGGTGTTTGCGGAATGACGGATAAAATCGATTATGAGCAAGTCGGAATCTGGGCCAGTACTAAATAATTTGTGTCTCACTCACGTTTGGAAATCCCGATGGATGGTGTTAGCAATTATTATGTCCTTGACAGGTCGCCGTAGGTAGAGCACTCGCAGATCGACCCCCTCTTCTTCCGCCACCTCCGCCAGCAGTCGCAGATCCAAGTATCTCAGTGCTTTATTTGGACCAGTGCCACTGGGATACGAGTGAAAACGGTGTGGGCCAAGCGTGTGCACCACCGTCCCTGGAAATTGCAGTGTCGCTCCGCGCTGGGCGAGTTTACGCATATTTTCCTTCGCGCGGCTCAATGCCATGCTGTAATGGTGTGCAGATCGCCCCATTGAATAGTTGATGGTGTACAAGTCACCCACAGCGTCATCGTTCTTGTCGGAGATTTGTACCAGGTCTGGATTGGTCTTGAACATGTTGTCCAGGACCTGGCCCATGCAGTGGTGCCCCGTACCTTCTAGTCCAACCACGAAAACGAGACGCATGGTGGAGCTAACAACTGTTTTTGGGACGACGAGCGTGCCACTTGGTTCATCCCAAACATCGAAAGGCGCGGCATTCACTGCCATACTCAGAGCCACCAATGTTCCAGCGAAGGTACTCAACGTTGATTTCATGACCACCGAAACTTTGCCGGGGAAACTGCTCCAAGCACCGTCGAGTCACCCAAGGTTGTATCCGCCTCGATCTTAACCTGCAGAAGAGTTAGCGAGTTGCGCCGCGTTAGAGTGCCTGTTTGACCCCTCGACTTCGGCCACGATAACTGAGCCCACTCATTGAGGTAGAATAACTGTGTCTAGAGGCTCATGCAGCAGAACGGGTGTAACTATCGTTATATATTGTGCTGTGGGAGGTGTTCGACGCCAGCGACGGTCGATTTGAACCACACTAACAAATAGCAATACACTTGCAACTTTAGCAACTAAAAACGGGGCAAGAATTGCCAAAATCTCACCAACATCTTCCATCGACATACGCAAAAGAAAGCGAGAAACTTGTTATGTCAGCCTAGTAACGTCCCCAACAACGATAAAAAAACGGTACAACAGGGGCAGGACTAGGTAGACGACACCCTCGTCGAGGAATCGGTGGCCGGAAGGCGAAGGATTCAGGCACATTTCGTCGACCCCAGAGGTCAGCAGGCATCGAGGCCGGCTACAGACACGTGTGCGTTTTCTTGGCGAAGCTGAGGCGGCTGTTGGTCCTAAGTGTTGTTGAACAGTAATTGAAATCTTATTTAATGTTGCTGTTTGTGTTTGTCAAGCCACACGACACAACATATCCAGACCAGGCCCCAATGCTTTACTGCTGTTGTCTACAAGTATTTGCAGTAGGTTTGTAGTTCCAGCAGTGCTATATTCTTGCCGTCTTACTTAATCGCATGAAGTCAGAAACCACTCGTCACCACAAACGCAAATCGAGCACCAAAACGTAAAACGAACTTACACATGAAAACATCCTGTAGTTTCCCCTATATTCTAACCAAAAATATAACAGTGGTGACAATCTAGCATCCAAACACCCAGGTTTGATTACTTGGATAAAACACCAATGTCCCGTAGCGAGTACACTACCTGGTACCAGAGAAGCGAGTAGGCGCACTCCTGCATATATACGTTGAATCAAACAGATTCGTATACCACAACACTAGTCACAATACCACACCGAGTCCGACACCACCCCTACGCGTTTAGTGCGGTGGCGGCATGAGCAGTACGAGGGGAATTATGCTAATGTTTGGTCGTGTGGAAGGTGTGATAGCTTCGTACTCGTGATCGGGGCGAGGTGGCCTCCCAACAAACAACCCTATACTGCTCGTACCCCACCCGAAAGCAAATTAGCTGGGTATAGCTGAAATCAGGAAGTCAGGACCACATACCCGACTGAACAGCCACGAAAGAAGACCACACAGCAACACTTCCCGCCTGGCCCGGGCGCAACACGGGCAGTCGAAACACGATACTGATGGATTCTGGAGTCGCTGTGCGGTAGCTGCCGTAGTCCCAGTGGAAGGTGCGAAATCTGCCGTTTTCATTTGTGATGTCTGCTGTTGTTTTTTTTTTACCATAAAAGTATTATCTGGCTTCGGTGAAGGAGTAGTCCCCTCCGCCTACCACAATTAAAATACTTGAACACTTCATTTTTTCTTTCGGAGAAACGAGGAATAACTACTGTAATACTTTAACCGCAAACACACACAAACTCAAGATAACGACGTGTCCATAATAGAAGATTTCTGGGCACCACTATGACGGCATCTTCCTCTATTCCGTCTTGCTTCGTGCGAGCAGGAGCTATTTGTTCCCCTCAAGCATGTGCGGCGGGTATCCAACTGGCTCCTGTTAAATTCCAGTATCCTTTTGATTTTCCCCTCTTGTAGGTTTTCTGATCTTTTCTTGTCCGGCTCGCCATGTTTTCTTTTCGTACCCTGTGCGTTGGTACTTGGTTGGCTTTCCACATTAACTTGCAAATACTTATGTTTTTTTTTTTTCTCTTCTCAGTCTGTCACCACGTTGTTAGCATCCCTCTACGTCAAAGAATCAAGACGGACTCTAAGTTTAGCCACTAAATGGGGTAGAAATGGGGGTTTGGTGTGAAGACAACACATACATAGAAGACAGAGCGTGGATGTGAAAATGTTTTTACTGTGAAGACGATGAATCGGCACGGAGACTAATTGTGTTGGATGTCGACGGATATAATTAAGCAATTGGATAAGACACACGCACACACAATGACAACTCAAACTTCTCAGCCTCTATGCTCACGTGGGTATCAGAAGCTAGACTACCAGACGGGTTCACGTCCGCACGTGCAAACCATGAACGCACCTAAAAAAAGGTTTACCACCTACAGCAATGTCAAGATCAGAAAATAATACCCTCATATGAAACAGGTTTTTCTACTCGGGGACATCCAGCACAACCAGTATTTGTGCCGATTCATTAGTCCTACAGGGATGCAAGTTTCGCTGTAACAAAACCCCGGCACAGAGATTCTACATTGTTCAAAATCATGACCAACACGTTCGGGTTGGATCCCACCAGTCTACACCAGCTTAGTCTCACCAGTCTAGGATTCCCTGCGCTGATTTGGAGCGGTAGAGACCCACCAGTATACCAGCGCAGAACCACTAGTCCAGGATTTCCGACACTGATTTGGAGCAGTAACGATCCACCAGCATACCAGCGCAATCCCACTAGTCTAGGATTCACTATTAATAGACTGATTTGGAAAGGTAGTGACCCCCCACTATACCAGCGCAGTACCACCGGCCTAAGATTCTCTACACTAATTTGGAGCGGTAGCAACCCACCAGTGTACCAGTGAAGTGCCACAACAGCCTAGGATTCTGTATATTGATTTGGAGCGGTAGCGACCCACCAGTATGCCAGCGCAGTATCACCAGCCTAGGCGTTCCTACACTTATTTGGAGCTGTAGAGACCCACCCGTACCTAAGGCGGTACCATAAGCCTGGGATTCCTCACAGTGATTTGGAGCGGTAGCGACCCACCAGTGTACCAGAGCATTGGCTCTGTGTCCTGTTTAGTGTGGGCTGTACGTTGGGTGTGCGGTCTTTGTGCTGCGTGCTTTTTGCCGTATTATGTGTGCTTGCTGTTTGCGTTTGCCCTGTGGCATGTACGCTTTGGGTATTTTGATGCGTGCTGTGTGTATGTGTTTAGCTCAGCCTGCCATTCGCGTTGCTCGTTGTCTTTTGTGTGCGCCTGTATTGCTATACTGCTACTACTGCAGTACGTTTATACACTAGGTGTATAGCTCAGCTGTTTATCGTGATATATTTACAACAACACATGCAGTACGTTTGCCGGTATGCCAGAAAAGTACAACACCAGCAAAAGTTGCCACAATCAACGAACAGTATATATGGGCTGAACACACAACAAGACACAAGAAACCAGGCCAGGGCTGAATGGAATGCGTGAGAATGGGATGCGTTATCCACTAATTCTAGTTAAACAACACACAACAAACAGACCACAGAGCCAAAGCGCTGATACACTGATGGGTCGCTACCGCTCTAAATCAGGGTGGAGAATCCTAGGTTGATTGTACTGCGCTGGAATACTGGTGGGTCGCTACCGCTCCGCATCAGTCGAGGGAATCCTAGAACGGTGGGACAGCGCTGGTGTACTGGTGGGTCGCGACCGCTCCAATCAGTGTAGGGAATCCTACACTGGTGGGACTGCGCTGGTACACTGGTGGGTCGCTACCGCTCCAAATCAGTGTAGGGAATCCTGGACGGGTAGGACTGCGCTGGTATATACTGGTGCGAACAAACCCGAAAGTGTTAGTTTCGATTTTTTTAGAAGAAATAATATAAATTGGGGTCGTAACTATATATATCCCGAAATGCGTGGATAACGTACCGATTCTCATTGAAGAAATCCATCCTGGGCCAGCTTTCCTGTGTTTTATTGTTTGTTTTCACCTTGTCATACCAATGAAATATAACAATATTACGATGAGTGGATAGCGGTGTGATAATATGTATGCGTAACACGGTACTCGGGTTGGGGGCGGTGACGGAATACGGGCACAGACGAAACAAGACGGTGTGGGACGACCCCCTAGGTACGACCTTCAGTGGTATTGGGCAGCTGAATCCCACAACCTCCTGCACGTCAGAGTCAAACCCTGGCTATTCGTTAGGACAGCGGACAGTCGTCCGACGCGGTGTTCGGATTCAATTTCAGGGGAAAGGAACTTGTCTCTCGCAGCAGCAGGTATCGGGTTAGTAGGTACAGAGGGGTGACGGAATTTAGAACGAGATTAGGAAAAGACTGGTAGAAGAGTTTGTAATAAATATATCCGTACGTTTACGAAGGGGCTTGCGTTTGCTTTTAAAGTTTTGGTCTAGTATAGTCAATTACTCATGTCTGATTGGTCATTACTTTCTATTCGCGAATGGTGTTGATTGAAGCAAGTACAATGCATGTCATATGGGAACTAAAACAGTCACAAAGGTGTCACCAAGCACCGGGTGTCGCATGAATACCGGCAGTGCCGACGTTTCGTATCAGTACCACCGCCGCAGCTAGAGCAGTCGAATCATGTTCTTCACCAAGTTTCTAGTGGTTTGTTGCTCATTTCAGTCCCTGCAGAGGTAGTGCAGTACATAAAATTGCAGGCGAAGCAGGGATGTCGTGCTAAGTACGGCACGATGCTTGTTGCTGACGATCGTTTTACTACGTCTTCTTACTTCTAACGAATGGCACCAGAAAAAACCACACACACACACAAGAAAGACGAGCTTGGATTTGAACCTCCGACCCGTCTGTGTGAAGCACAAGCAAATAGCGCTCATAGTAGTGTCGATGTACACGTTCTCTTGTTTCTTGCTACCTTGACAGGCGTGTATATAAAAATGTTTTAGCACAACAATATTGGCGGTGTGCTCTCAGCGCTCCTTAGCGTTCTTAGACGTATATTGTTTGTCGTCCTGTCATCATGATACCGTCAATATACTGTCCCGTCCCGCAAACAAAGTCTGGACCTGGACCGGCCGAACCACCACCTCCACCAGCGGCAGCAGCAGTCATAGCCGCAGCCCTTCTGGCAGCTGCTCCGTCCATTTTCGATCGCATGGTGTTGCGGTATGGACCGTGCCAAACGGCCAAGCATCTGACTTGTAGTTTATAGTTTTGAGGCGGCTTGCACAAAAAGGTTGCAACATGACCATACATTCCTAGCGTTTGAGGTCACCGCGACTGTCAAGCTCAGGCTTGTTGTAGCCAGCAGCGACACAACACTAACATCATGGCGCAACAACTCTTGAGCTTGATTCAGTCCTACTTGGATCGGGATGTTTTGGGGGTCGACACAACCGACACGGAGGTGTACGTGCGCGGGTGTGCGCGGGGTGGATTGAAAATGGAGGGGCGCCCGTCGTGTGTCTCATTCAATTTTCGCCGCGTGTTTTCGACGGTTTCTCAAACCCAACTGGTTTCGTCGATTTAAACTGAAAACTAAGTTAGGTGGCTTTCCAAGCAGAGCTTCGTGGTGTTCTGAGCTCGAGTTACCTGCGCGATCGAAGGCGCCCAGGCTGCTAGTTTTTAGGATCATGATACACCTGGCAATGGATATCAGTTGGTGATGTTTCGCATGAATATATCAACGGCCAAGTGCACGGTCAGACACTCGAGTTTCTGTGTTTGGGCGGGGCTATCAGCGCAGATTGGACGAGAAGAAGTGTCGAGGTAACGCATCGACTCAAGAGGGCGGTATAATAAGATGAAAATTTATGACCGCCAGGGTGTGCGCATACGCCTGAAGGTGAATATGCTGAGATGATCGAAACATTGCTTTACGGATGCGTTACTTGGAGCCCGAGCAAGATTAACCACGGTAGGCTACGGGAGGTCCACCAAACGATGATCTTCCTATGCGTCGGCTAGCGAACACGAAAGCGCGAATACCACGTTCTATCCTATGCAAACGCGCCTCTCAGATCAAAGTCCGAGAGCGTTGAGACGACGGTACGTAGACGTAGACTACTGTTTACGGTCTTTGTGGCACGCATGGAAGAGGAGCGCTTGCCCAAGAAGGTGATGTTTGGGGAGATTGTCGGAGGTAAGGGCTATTCTGGAGGACAGGAGCGAGACTGGATGTCGTACCTTGAGGAGGGCCTCGAGGCGTTTGACATCAAGCTCGAAGGGTGGCGCGAGGCAGCGCAAAACGCCTGAAGATGTTGCCGATGGGTCGACGAAGGGGCGGAGGTCTTCATGCAGAAACGGCATAAGGACGAGAAGGAGGGATCAGCAGAACGGCACAAGATAGCTGCAACCGCGACTACAACCGCCGACGCCAATGCACCTGCGCAGAATGGCGGTGTTGTATCTTTCTCTTCCTTACTCCGATTGATAAGCCTTATTGGAGGAGTCGTGTGGCGTGGGTGGATGACGAGCCCGTTTTGCTTGTTTCGTATTGTCCGACGCCGAGGGGCCGGGCATAGTTGACAAACGCTGGACGGAGGCGGCCGACAGGGTAGCAAGGTACCAGGCGGACAAGGGGAGACCCTGGATGCGCTACTCGTACCATAAACTGCTGCCGCTACCTGGAGGATGCTTTGTGTGTTGGTTTATCTGTTATTTTCCCTTGGTTCTTAGTCTAATTCTGTTGACGACGACTAGTGGTGTTTTTCTTCTTTTTCCTGTTTTTTTGCAGCTAGTTTTTTTCAAGTGTCCGCCAGATCCCCTCCGGAGGGGGGCACGATGGTTTGTTTCTTATATTTATTTCTTATATTTATTTTTTTTTCGAATTGTATTCCTTATGTTGTTTTTGTTCGTTTCGTTTCTCTTGTTTCGTTTCGTTCGTCTAAGTCATGGAATGTGTATGTCGTGCCTGTCGTATGCAATATGATGACATGGGATTGCGTTGCATACACGTAGTGTCTCTGTGGCGTAGCTTTGTGACCACAGAACTTGTATCTCTCTAGGAAAGAAGAATCGGCACGGACACTGGTTGTGCTGGATATCGACGGGTAGAAAGAACGGCTTAACGTGAAGAAGACAACTACAACAACAACAACAACAAATACAACAACATGGGGGACGAGGGGGGAGGGGATAACAACAACAAATACAACAACATGGGGGACGAGGGGGGAGGGGACAACAACAACAACAACAACAACAACAGCAACATGGGGGGCGACAGTATGCCCCACACTTACACCTGGGTATGGTCATCATCTTCATGATGCGGTCCCTCCTATTGGGCGCAAGTAACTAGCATGGTGCCACCCGGGCACCTCTGCGTGTCTGTATGCGCCAGTGCCAATATTTAGTATTATCTGTCCCCCCCGCCTCCTTTTAGTCTCTTTCGGTTTCCTTTGAAGTTTTTCATCTTTGCTTTTTTCCCGTTTGATTTGTGTCTCCGTCTTTATCTGCCTTTATAGTTTTGGTCATCTGCTGTTTCGATTTTGTTTGCTTCGTCGTTTTCCATTTCGTTTTCGTTGTTTTCGTGTCCACTATTAATAGTTTCTTTTTAGTCTTCGGTTTGTATCTAGGCCATAGATCGGCCAATACGATGAATAATTCGACACGTCGTATCAACAAAGGAAAGACGTCTGCAACAACACCTGTTTTCTGCGAAACTTGCAAGGCTGTTATATTTATCGCCTTCCAAAGTACAAGAAATAGTTTTGATTTTTTCGAGCTTTTCAACAACCCTAGAGATAAATTCACCCTTGACGGGAATAACTTCTGCACTTTGGTTTTTGAGGGTTGGAAAATAGACTTTGGCAGGGTTGTGCGTCATGACAAGAAAAAAAAATGACGCCTGGTCTTTTTTGCAGTTAAATTTTTGTTTTTCGTGAAATACGGAGGGTTAAAGTTGCCGAAAAAATCAGAAAAAACAGAAAAATGTATCTCAAGAACCAAAAAAAAAAGACCAGTCGTCAGTTTTTTTTGTTCGTCGTGTCGTGACGCACAGCCATGCCAAAATTCATTTTCCAACTCTCCAACACCAACGTGTGCGAAGATGTTAAGTCTCGGCTGTCTCCGGAACCAGCTCGTACCAGGTATTGGTTTATCTAATTGTGTTTTCGTAGTTTTTATGGATCTTAGTAAAGTCTAATATCTCTTTTTCTCACCAGCAACACCTATCCAGTAGACGTCCCCGTAGCGGAAAGCGCGAGACCGTGAGTTAGCTGTACATTCGATGAAAATCGACGAGCAGTGGGAATGCTGAACCCTATGCGCGATATAAACTAAAGGCACGTACCGGGGGAGAGAAGGGACGACACCTGTGACCACGACTCGTCCAGAAGATCGTCGAGGGTAAAACCTCCTACGAGTGGGCTGGAAAGTAAAAGTGATGATGAAAAAAAGAAAAAAAAAAGAAAAGAAAAAAAATTAGAGGTCTCCGAGGTATGGATAAATAAATTTCTGTGATAAAAAGCGGGAAAACAAATAGCCCCTCGGTTGGTTCCCCATAATAAAAATATTCCAGGAATATTTCTATGCTCTGGACATATATATATATATATGCTTGTAGGTACGGGTATTGCGACTCTAAATAGACATACAGAACGTAGGGGAAGGGAGGGGGCGGAGGGTGACATAGCTCCGCGGTCTATGGGAGGGTGATTTTATAGCCGCACGGTCCATGGTACCCAGCACTATGATTTCGATACTGGGTTCAATTCCAGGTTTTTACGATTTTTTTTTTTGTTGCATCCCTCGATCTTCGACCGTTTGGCGATATGTGACCGTGTACGGTTCGCGTTTCGCGCTCAAGGCTTCTGGAGGCACCTTCAGAAAGCCAAAAAAAATCGGCACCTTGTGGGTGGGACCAAGGTGCTCAGTGGGATCACATCCGGCTTGGATCAGGGCCGAGTGGAATGAGGCGAGCCAAGCAGGGTCAGCTTCGTTTTCCCGCTTTGCATGGAGAATTTTCCAGAAACCTACTCTACAACATGGGGATCTCTACTGTGCTGTAACTCCACAAACGTGATCCCAACCGGATGTGTTCCCGTTTGGCACCCAGCTCTCAATCACGAAGTGCAGAAACATTTTTGCCCTCCGTAGGAGCCACCAGAGGCCCTGAGCGCAAAGCGCGAACCGTACACGGCCAGATATTGTCAAAACGGTCAAACATCCTCGCATGTAAAAAACAAGGGTAAAAACGTCACAACTAGGAAATTGAACAAACATCAAAATCGTGGTGTTGGGTACTGGGTGCCATAAAACGTGGAGCTATATGGCGGGGCGTTATCAACCTCAACCCTCTCATCACCTCCACGTTATTTTAAGGCTATTAGTAGTCGCGATACGTTTGCGTACGGCCATACCATACAGAGCATATGAACATCTCTGAATGGTTATCTCCGTATGCACACTTAGTTGTGAACCCAGCTTTCCACCACACACAAAACCGCAGACCACTCTGAACGCGGCCACCAGTGTACCGTAATGTTGTGGCCGGGACGGAGGCCATGCATGCCTACCTCACGGGCAGGATTGATTGACCAGCAGCGGAACTACAATATCAACAACCACCGTCGCCGCCATCACCTCCACCACCCACCACCTCTAATATCCCACTTCTACAACCAGCCGAACACCGCGCAAGCACAATCCTTAGAACAGCCACCACCTGGCACCGCAACAGTGCTCCTGGCAGGGGTGGGAAGGAATCACAAGATGTCGCCCGTGTGGCAACACTTAAGTCTTCTCGGAAATAGAATCATCAGCCAGAAATGAAAATGTCAAGTGCACGGTGGTCACAAAGTTACTTTCATCGGGACGTCTCCTTGGGCCCGGTCAACAGTGCAGGGAATTCTTCACGTGCAACCCGGGCGTCCATGCAGCGGGAAAGAGGAAAACAATATCCACTGTCCCTTCCCGCCGAGGAAAGAAATATTGACCGTCCCGTCTCAGCCAAACATTATACACCCGCTATTCCGTCCGGCCCCGCCACTCAAACGTTTTACGTTCTTACTTAAACGTCCCTTCCAGCCCCATTTTCAAAATTGTTTTTATCGTCAAACAAAAGTCAAAACTGACCCGTCCCGTCAAGATTCTCTGTCGCACTATTCAAAGTACGTCTCAAACAATATTGATTTTATTTACAAAACACAGCTCGTGGCACGTTTTCTACTTGGTTTCAGTATCTATTTAGGCCCCAGGCGCTTCTTCGTTTCCGCTGTAGAACGAGAAGAAGGATCCTGGAGCTGAACTTCATGGAGCTCAAATTGCGCCTGACCATTCAGTAAGCATGTGACTTAAACAAATCTGAAGTACTTTATTTTCTTTGCTTCAGGACGAGGGCACCACCGGCTCCCCTTACACCTGCAGATGGTCACCAGGTTTTATTTGGTTCGCCACGGCGGGAGACCCAAAAGTATTCTCGCCCCTCCCCCCGTTGCCGGCTTCGAAGCTTCTCGACCCCCTCTTTGCACCACCTGCCCGCCACCAAAGAGTATAAATGTACCAAGCCTGAAACCACCTCAACTAGTGTTTGGCAGACAAGTTGCCATTAGTACCCGCGGTGCTGTTGTAGGACTCTTCTGACCACAGAAGACAATAACAGAGTCAACGCCCGCGTCCGTTATGAAGAGAAAACGACACACCATATCTCCCAGAGGTCGGAATGGAAGACCGTTGTAACCATTTTGATCACATGTTGAAAAAAGAAAGAAAACATTGTTTTGATTTCTTCCTTTTTCTATTTGTTTCACTCGGTTCTAGAACCCCCTCAGTCTTGCGAAAGAAACTTATACCTGGTATACGTTTGTTTGTGCCACGGTTCGTATTTGCCCCCGGAATATCATTTTTTTTACGGACAGCGCAATGGATGATCTCGGGCGTTCTACAGCAGCAGCAAATGTTTTCAGGAGGTCATCTCGATATTCGATTGTCCGGTTCCCAACTGGAGAGGCCGATTTTGACAGTCTCGAATTTATCCAGCCTACCTCTGTGTGTTCAGTGACTGCGTAGGTAAATAACATGGGATGAAGTGTCCGCTTGAGATATACACCGCACACGGCACCCGTAGAAAAAACTGTATGTATGTATCAGGTATCACTCAAAGTAAGCACCTCTCTCTATGGTGCGCATCATGGCATCAGTCCAACGTTGTTGCTACGCGCTTGCCTCTAATAATGGGAGATTTTGATCTCTCCAGCTGTCGTGTAGCGTCGCAATAAACCTTTCGATTGCTTGTTGTGTGTCAAACTTGTCTAAGAACCACAGGTACATTAGAGGCCACTTGGGTACTTAACGGGACGTTGCGGCGAAATCATTCAGCCTTTTCTACGTTGCGGCGGCGGGAAACACGTGTACCGCAACGCCTGCGCAACGTATTTATTGTACCGATAATAATGTGTGACGTAGTCGTTACTGCTGTGGATTTGATCTTGCAACATTTGTTTTTTTTGTCGGACACACATGAGACGTTTTGCGATTAATTGAGCCGTACAATAGGTGGATATTTCCCTGGTGGTATAGTTTATGTAAGTAAGAAACAGTACTGACGAAATAAAAAAAATGAAATATATTAATGAAGGACCTATGGAGCTTGTAGAGGGGAACTGAATCGTTGGCATCAATGCAGTACGGTGCAGTTAGTCAAACTGCCAATTGCCGTCTACCAGGTATCGCAATGAGGTTTGCATCGTACAAGTTTTAGAGGTGTTAGTTTAAATCGATAATATTTTGTATTAATATAGTATAGAAGAAGTAGTTGCAGTTAGTTTAGTTTTTGGCAGCATCTCTCGTTTAATGCAGAATATATTATGAACTACGAGTGAATACGGAATTCATTAAAACAACGAGAACAAGTATAAAAACATTAACTATGCAAAACGTTCTTGTGCCCCGGACGTGGTACGTGCCTAAGTAGTTTCATACTGTTTGCGCAAAAAGCACGACGCGTGTGTGTACACACAACAACACACAACATATTGTCGGTTTTGTGCGCTTCAAAACAACGAGTGAGACCAGAAAGCGTGTATATATATATATATATATATACAATATAAAAATAGCACATCCATCCGCTGTGACTGAAAAAGTAGTGAGTTGTTGTGTGGCTGTACGCATTGTATCATGTCGTCTTCTGCAATTTCGTCCCTACTTTTTTCGTGAATACGTCATTTGTTTCCGATTACCTCAAAAACTTTTGTTTTCATTTCGAGTCTCCTTTTTTTCGGATTTCACGTTTTAGCTTTGGTGTCGTAGTTATTCATGTTGTGGTTTGCCTCTCTGTTTGATTTCGAATATATATCGAACTGCTGTGTGTCTGTGCTGTCAATAAAATGCTACAACCGAAACAAAAAACATGGCACTTTGGACTGGTACGTTTTCCGACCTGAGTATATTGCGACGCATACATTCGATAATCGGGGGGCGTTGTGAACGTTTGCGTTTGCCAATGACCGACCTTGAGATTAGTGGCTCAATCAAGATGTTTTTACATCAGATCCACCAGAGTACGCTCTCAACGTGCGTCAGTGGCCACCTGTGAGGTACATATCTATACAGAAAAAAAAAACAACGCACTGCTGCTGCTGTTGTTGACCAAACAAGAAGCTGTTGTTGTTGTTGTTGTTTTCTTCACATTAAACCGTTCTTTCTACGCGTCGATATCCAGCCCAACCATTGTCCGTGCCGATTCTTCAAACCTAGAGAGATACAAGTTCTGTGGTCACAAAGCTACGCCACAGATATACTACGTTGCCACGTATGCAATGCAATGCCATGTCGTCATACTGCGTACGACAGGCACGACATACCCATTCCATGACCTAGAGAAACAAAAACGAAACAAAGAGAAAAAAACAAAAACAAAAAGTAAGATGTTGTCGTTGTGGGTGTACGTGTATACGACGTACATCGTACCATGTATTTTGTCTCTTCCGCGATTAAATTCGTATTTTTTTGTGTAGATACCATTTTTGCAATAACTCTATAAGGTTTTCTTCAATTTCGTGTTTCGTTTTCACCGGATATCCGACATTGATTTTTCTGGTCACTTTTTATTTGAAATTCGTGACTGAACGGTGGTGAGGGGCAGGGCCAAGGGTCGACGCATCGGCGCCGGCACCGAGCCGTGTGCCGGAATATAGTCCCTCGCCATCGACCACTTTCTAGTATGCCGGTACACCGTTGTTGTTACATACATACATCGTTTATTGTGTACCGCGATGTTTATTGTATGTATCGTTAGTGAAGGACGGGCCAAGGGCCGACGGGTTGGCGACGGCTACGAGGCCTGCGCCTGCACGCAGTCCCTCACCATCGACCACCTATTAGTGCATCGGTTCAGCGTCGTTGCAACATACAGCGGTGCATTGTGTCCAGGGATGTACATTATTGTCTTTTTTTGCTGTGTCTCGCAACGTGTGTGATATATCGTTAGTGAGGGACGAGCCACAGGCCCACGCGTTGGCGCCGGCCATGACACCTGCACCGGCATATAATCTCTCACCATCGACCACCTTGAAGGTCACCGGCACAGCGTTGTTGGTACGTTTAGCAGCACATTGTGTCTCACAACGTGTATGATATGTATCGCTATATGCTTATCGCGACGCGTCTGATAAGTATCGATAGTGAGGGGCAAGGCCAAGGTGGACGCATCGGCGCCGGCCCCAAGCCTTGCACCGGCACATAGTCCCTCACCATCGACCACCTTCTAGTGCGCGGGCACAGCGGTATTGCTACATACATCGTTTATTCTGTACCGCGACGTTTATTGTACGTATCGTTTGTGATGGACGGGCCGAGGGCCGACGCGTTGGTGTCGGCCACGGTCCCTCACCATCGACCACCTTTTAGTGCATCGGCACACCGCTGTTGATACGAAAAACAGTACGTTGTGTCTCACGACGTGTATGATATATATATCGCTATTCATAGTTTGGGACGGGCCGAGTCCTTGCAGGCGCATGCGCCAGGCTTGTGAGTCATCGTGCATCAAAGTCGACAGCCCCACGCCCAATTGTGATCGAGTTGAAGGTAGAAAAACCCCGAACATCGACGGGCCCTCGCTTCGTTCGCGCGCCTATCGCACATGTACCGGGGGAGCGTGCGTCGCCCCTGCTCGTCCTCCACCCTTAGCATGCTCCAGCCCGCCAACCGCCGCTGTTGCTGCTGCCGCTGTCGTGAAGAGGAACCGCAACAGCGTAAGCACAACAGCAGGCCTAGCCTCTAGGCCTATCAACCCGCAGCGTGTAGTGCCGTGCTCTACTCGTGGACCTATCACGAGACGCTAGAAGTGGGCACGGGACAAGTATGGTCTCTCTTCTCTTCTCTCTGCCTCTGAACTAGTTAAGCCACTGAGTTTTCGTCGGTAGAGCCCATGACTACAAATAATTAATTCCGTCGGTTGTGAACAAAACAGGCATCTCACGTGAACTTGGAGATACTACGCTTTGTTTCTTGGTTTGACTTTTTTTCAACTGCTGTGCTGTCAAATACTACAACCGTTACAAAATACACAGTACTTTTACCTGTACGTTTTTGAACCTGAGTGTAGTGTGACGAGTACATTATTTGACAATCCGGGGACGTCATAAATGTTTGCGTTTGCCAAGTGACCGACCTTGAGATTTGTGGCTCATCGAGGTGTTATTTTCGATGTCAACTAGACCACCAGTGGCCACCTGCGTAGCTGCAAAAATCATCAACCAACCAGCTTTAAACAATATTATTGTTGAATAGTGTCTGCCCGCCGCCGATGAACTGCTGTTTGGGAGTGACACAAATTTCCCACTCCACATAGCTGGACTTGGTGGTTGTTGGTCGCTGCTGTGACTTGTGGACTAGATACTCGTGGCCGCAGCAAGTTTTGATCAGAGTGGCTGTTGTCCAGCCTTTTTTCAGCATATTTCCCACCTTTAAGTTATGTGCTGTGTACCGAGTTCGAGCCATACAGATGTAGTTCGGTTGCCCGCAGTGGCGAGAGCTCGCTCGCACTGGAGGCATAGTGCTCACAGTTTCGTGCCGCGTTTGATCTCTTGTTGGCGACAGGGCTCTCCCGACACGAGGTACACAACCAACCTACCATTAGTTGAAAAAAACAATACAATTTTCGTATTGCTTTTTAATATTACTACGCTTTTTTTAACTTACTATACACCTGGTAAGAACTTGATGGAACCCGGGATGCATTTTTTTTTTACTTCACTGATTCATAAACAAGGTGTAATACACAAGCAAGAGGTCGAGGGGTAAAAGCTTCGTCCCAATTCAAAGATTAAATTCACAGACGCCACGGTTTTACACGACGGGCCCGCCCCGTTTTACACGCGCGTCTACGCGACTCGTTGTCCAATCACCAGCACTGATTTCCGCAGAAGTATGTCTGGTTGGTGTAGTTGTTGCAGAATATATCTACAGTTTAGTATATGGATTATCGTCTACATGGCCGTGGACCTGACAACAAGGAAGGCTCGAATGCACCATGTCTACAATTAATTGTACGTACTCCACTCACCAGCTATACGGGAGGTGTGGCAGTCGAAATGTCTCACAGTAGTCACTTGTACAGCTGGTCTCAAGCAGCCACAGGATAAGGACACGAGGTAAGCTGGGCCCGTTAAGAAGACAGGGACTATGTGAAGCGGGTCGAGCGGGGAGCCACGGAGGTGGGGCGGTGGAGCGGTGCTGTGGACGCGACCTTACTCTTGCTAATCAGACCCACACAGCCAATCAGTGAATAGCATATAAGTCAACAACAGTACTATTTAGAGTGTTTGTGTCGCGTAAACATCAGGCACCTAGAATATTATCTAACGTGTGGTAAGCTCTACTGGTGGTGTGTGGTGCCATGCGCAAGCAGGGTTCACACATATATGCACCCAATATTTTGGAGTCAAGTATAGGATTTTCGAGAGAAAATGTGTCAGGTACCGGGTGAACTACTACGGGGGTCCATAGTTAACAGGACCTCTGGTAAACATGACAAAAAATATATATTCAACTATTTTTCCTACAAAATTTGGTCCCATTAACTATGGATCCCCGTAATAGGAATATATACAGTCGGGCTCAATACGCTCCGATGTACCGCGAGTACTGGCGGCATTCGGAGATTCCGTACTGCGAACGCCACAACTGCGGTATTTCGTGGTTCCATACTCTGGAAAATTGCTGTTGTAGTACATATTTTTATATGTGTATTTATAGATTCGAAATATACCAGGTACAATATTTTTTTTTTATTTTTTCCAAAGAATGTGTGATTCATGATCGCGCGGTATTATATGGTCTCATGGATGGAAACAACGCTCAACGAACTGTATGACATTCTTGCCTATTTCCAATGGATTAACACTCCACAAACCCCAGATTTCCTCCGTTCAATCTGTCACACAAAAAAACAAATCTGAAACCGCAGATTTAAAGCAATGGGTATGTCTATATTTGGGAAACAGAAATATTTATTGTTCGAGGTGGCACGTACTATTGTAACTGTGATTTTAAATATTACGGGGACCATAGTAAAGGGGACTAAATAGTGTTTGTATTAATACATAAATATATAGGATTTTGTGTCTGCCGTAGGTGCTACTTACTACGGTCTTCCGAAATAGTACGGAGCTATAAAAGTGGTGATGAGATAGCTCATGGCATCAGAGCCCTGAATACTCTAAAAGTATGGTCGGGGCTTTGAAGTTTCCCTTGCAGTACTATGGTTAGGATAGGCGGTAGGAGAATAGTAGACAAGCGGTCGAGGAAAATTCCTTGGCAAGTGTATTATGGATAATTGCGTTGTACCCTGGCAATGTAGACAGAGGCTGTGTCCTCGGTGTTACGCGAGATGTGACACCGGGCTAGCGATGGCCCGGGGAGTAAAATACTCCCGTGCTGTAGAGAGAAGAAGACGTGATAACACGTAAACACTGGCGCTTAGATGGCCAAGACACACAGATGTACTCCACAGAGAATGCAAGAGTCCAGACGACGGCAGCTTCCAGAGATGGATAGGCAGCTAGGATACCATCACGATCCGGATAAAGGTCACATCAGAGAGTGAGATACTCGGTCCTACGAGCAGAGACGATACGGCTGAGATACTCAGTCCTACGAGCAGGGACGATACGGCTGCTATTCCTCCGCATAATATACGTTACAAGCCGAAACGGTACATAGATTATGATCTACGACACAAGAGCGGTGCTACTTGAATATTGACACAAACATGGTCATGTGCTAACATTTCCATAACAAAGTGTCTGTGCCCTCCTAGCGAAGTATTGAATGGTGAGTAGAGCGGGCTTGAATGTTTGATTCAAGCCCCTATCGAATCACTTTCGATAGCTCCCTTCTCTAATTATGAAGACGAATGACACGACAACACAAAACAGTAATCCTGATCAAGAGAAGACGCTGCCTCTATAGGCAGCTCAGACAGTTCCTGTTATATGTTCTGTCACAACGATACTCGGGCTCCACTACATTAGGTGTCGTCGGCTGGACTTGAACCTGCGTTTGAAATCGCAATGGGTTTCTTATCTCGGTATGGATTGCATGTGTTGTATTAAAGTTTTAGAAATATATACAAGTTGGGCTTGGCTGTGGCAAGCCGACGGCTACCTGCGGCTCCGCGCACACCCGTTCTTGATGAGGGCGTACAGGTATGCAACTCGAGGCTGTTAGTGCAACCGTACTGCCAAGGGGTGTATTAACGACAAGTGTTTTTCAGTTTTTTTTCAGTATTTAACATATTTTTCCTTTTTTTCCTACAGGAAATTACCGAAATTTCGGGAAAATACGGAAACAATCTGAAAAACACTCCTCGTTGAGATCAACCCTTCAAACAAAAGGCATTATTAGTAGTCAAGAGAAAGAAATCAAGAATGATCACTGTCATCCACCGTCCGGTGCAAGAACGCATATTAACTCATTTGTACAACAGCAAGCACAGCACTGCGAATTACTACGTACGAGTCGCTTGGCCTCCGTGCTTCATCCTTCGTATACAGATGGAAAAAATGCAGTTAGTTGACCAGCGGTCGATCGAGCTAGTCGACAGTACGAGGCGCCGGCGAATAAGTTGTTGCATCAAGCCTAACAGCAGCAAGCAGCAGCTTAGCGTACAGGTACGTAACATACGAAAAATACGTTGGCACGAGACCTAGGCCGAGACGCCAAATATACGTAATTTGCGGTACTAAGTTGTACAGCTTCTGAAAGCAGATGGATTATCGTTCTGTTTCAAGATGAGCCGACACATACATCACTGCGGGCGCGGTTGACTTCGGGTCGGAAGTGTTGTTCAGGGTTTTTCAGTACTTCCCCAAAATTCGGTACTTGAGTTTCCTGATTTTTTTATGGGAGAGGCCGAAAACCTCCGACGCCGAAAAAGGACCTCCTGATTTTTTGGTGGTTTTCCAGGAAATTCAGGTATGAAGCTGTAGAGATCGGGCAGCCCCTCTACTCCAGCTGTGGCACAAATCACGAGCATACATGACTGACAAGGGTCGCTCCTAAGGTCACTCGTAAGTCATGAACGAGCGCAGAAACTGCAATAGCTTTCTGAGCTCTCGTGGCAAAGTTCACAACGCGACCGCACCGAGGTGGCTGACCGATTCAGCTCGGTGAGGGCTACAATGGCTGAGACGTTTTTTGTCGCGTTGGGCTTTGTAGCGTGACGAGTTGGTGATGAATTTTACTCCCCAAGGCACCGTCACCTGCCTTCGAGTCAGGCCGATGGCAGTGAAACCTCCGCACGGATGGGTCCCGCGAGCGCAGCTGCTGTAGTGACGGTTCTGAGCCCGGTGGACGAGTATTTCACGAGCCAACTGAGGAACGTACTCGACTAGATTCAACCCTCGCTGAATTTGGGGAATACCGAATTTACAGGAAAAAACGAAATGTGCTATTACGTGTCGTGAAGATCGACCTTCACATAATATACCTGATCACGACAATCAGGAGCAAAAACGAATCGCAAACAAAGCAGCACCAGCAGCAGCAGCAGCAGGGCAGCACAGAACAGAACAGCACCCAGGCAGCACATGCCATGCATAGCAGCAGCACCAGAGCGGCAGGAAAGCATCGGCAGGAGCAGCAGCAGTATCACATCATGCACATCGAGGCTGCCTGGAGCCCGGTGGTGCACGAGTAGGAAAGGCATATTATAAATATCGTATCTCAGGACGACCAACTCCGTGACGCAGACAGCGTGGGGCTAAAGAACAGCAGCCGCAGTCGCACGTCACGCATGCCCGAGGCAGCCTTAGCGTAGCAGTCGAGACTGGGGAGCACGGTAGGGCACGAAGAGTAAAAGTATACTGGCGTCCCTAATGGAGTTCCTTTGTACTAGTTGAATATCGTCCCTACCTAAGACTAGTCGTAGGTTCGAGTTTCACCGAGTGCTTGCTGGTGCTCACAGGGATCTATTATTGCCTAAAACCTTGACAACCCGAAAGCGCGAGAACGTGAGTTTTCATAATTTGATCAACAATCGACGAGCGTTGGGAATGTTGAACATTTCGCGCGATATCAACTCAAAGAACTTACCGGGGGGGGAAGAAGGGACGACAACTGTGACCACCGCTTGTCTAGAAGCTCGAAAGTAAAAGTGAGATAAAAAAGCTAAAAACCACTAAGAACACCGCACCCTCGAAGTTCAGCAACAAAGCATGTGGTATGCTAACCTACTTCATCATGAGGCTGCGTGAGTAGCAGCAAAACGGCTCAGTAGCGGTGGTACGTAGCAGCAGCAGCAGCAGCAGCAACAACAGAGCGGCAGAGGCGGGAGGCGGCAGCAGCAGCTGCAAGCAAAACGTCACGCACGCCCGAGGTCGCCCGGGCACAGCAGGTAGGGCAGGGGAACATGATGGGGCACGACGGGGATTTTCTCTGTTCGTGGCGGTGTATAGGAGACAGAAAAAAAACGGCCAGCGGCAGTACAGCAGTAGCAGCAGCAGCAGCAGTCACAATCATGCACACCCGAGGCCTGCCTTGGCATCGCAGTCGATGCCGGGGAACACGTTGGGGCGCGACGAACAAAGGTAAAGTGACGCATTCGATGGAGTTACTTTGAAGTAAGCTTATCTCGTCCCTACTAAATGGTCGAGTGGTGGACTTAAGTCTCACCGAATCCGTCTGCATGCTCACTCGGGCTGATATGAATATTTCAGGCGTAAAAACCGGATGCATGTACAGCGCGAGAGCAACAGTTAGCAACGATCCAGGATTTGTGGATGAGCGTTAGGAATGATAAACGCTCTGCGCGATAAAATGAAGGCACTTACCGGGGGGCGAAAGCGACAACATCTGTGATCACGACCTGTTGCCCAGAAGGTGGAAAGTATAGTAAGGTTTTCCCAAACGAGAAAAACTAAACGAACCACATCATTGAGGCTCAGCAACGAAATATATCGCAGAATCATCTGCCTCATGAGAGGAGCTGCGTGAGCAGCCACAACAGCATACAATATTATCAGCGTTGTTACCTATCAGTAGCAGCAAGCAGCAACAGAGCAACGGCGGCGGCAGCAGCAGCAGCGGCAGCAAGCAGTACTTCACGCACGGCAAAGGCCGCCCCGGCACCGCAATCGGGGCAGGGGGGGAAGACGGTGAGACACGACGAGGAAAGGCATAACCACACCCTCGAGGGGCCATGACGTGTCAAACGCCGCGGAGGTTGCGGGCTCTCCCGTTCCAGCCAAAGGATGAGAGGTCCAACCTGGGTGCTGGCATCGGAAATATTTTATTTTTATCGTCACGACCGAGCATAGAAGGTCGCTTGACGGCAACATGTATGCCTTGGCGGACGGTCTTCAAGGACATCCCTAGGTCAAGTAATTATCTCACTTAAAAAGGGGGTTTGATGGGCCAAAGGTAGAGCTGACGGGGCCAAGGTTGCCCGTCAGCTTAAATATCGTGCTGGGAGACTGATAAATCAGGTATCGATCACTCAGCTGGTCCCACTCACAGCTGGAGTATTTGAAATGTTTCTGCTGTATACGAGCGCAACACAGCCGACCAGCTGGCAGCCAGATCACGGCACAAGAATGGTCGAGGCTACCCCCGACACAGTAGGGCTGAGGGATTGCGATGGGGCAGTTTCGTCCTGCAAGGTGAACCTAATCTCTCGCTAACACGAACAGCGCAAACCAAAATACGTTGAAAACACGCTGAGGAACGGTGAGAATACAGGGCAATCAACATTATCCAGCTTATACGTATCTATCTACATTTGGATATCATTATCATCACTGCTATGCTACTGAGCAGCATTTAATTACAAGGGTACAAGCATATAGATACAACTATAATTTCGATTTTTGAGGTCGTTGTCACTTGCTAGCTCTTGGCAGACAGACCGACTGATAGACAGCTCTTCGCAAACAGCCCTTCTTCTTTGAAACAGCCGAACAGCCAAACAACCTTTCTTCTTTCTTCGCAAACTGCAACCAATAGACAGCTCTTCGCACAACGCCTAGGAGAGGCGTCTCGCCTTCGACGAACGGCATCTAGATGCAGCTGTAGGCGGCCAAGCTGCTTGCTGCTGTCGGTGGCGAACCTGCTGGTGCTGCAACCCCCGCATCTCCCTTCTCCACGCCCCCTAAGCTCACCTCCCCCTCGTCGAGAGGCGCGTGGTCCTCGCCCTCTGGCAAGAGAGCGGCAACGACAAAGACCGACCTGGTGCCGACTGTTGTTTGCGACCGGTGCACGGACCAGCACCTACTTACTTGCCCAAGAACTCCGCACCTGGTGGCAAAAAACGTGGCCTTCGCCACCTGCGAGGGTCTCATATGCGATGGTGGCGGGATCATCCTGTATTGGGCAACCAACTGCGAGTTATGTGCTCGCCCGATCAAGGAAGGGACTGTCTCGTACTCCCTCGAGACCGCTGACAGTGGTGAGTGTCTTGGGTCTATTGTTGAATGCTGTTTGTTGCCAGTACGTTTTTTTGGGGTTTTCAATTGCCTTTTTGCATACAAACCTACCTCAAAGCGTTTATTATTTTTTAGACTCATCCACGCTCGTTCTTCCCCCTTCGTGCGTTGCGTCGGCTCCTCTTACACAGTGCACGCGAACGCGCACATGCACAACTGTTTGCGGGACGTGAACGAAGGAACGAAGGATTCAGCTGTCGCCGTCACCGCTGCACCGAACGATGTGAGTGCTGCTGCTACTGTGGTGCATTTTCGGTGCGCACGATTTCTATGTGTACATGTTTTGGTGACCCTACGTACCCCCTTTTCGTGTCGGCTGCTGCTGCTGCTGCTGCTGCTGCTGCTGCTGCTGCTGCTGCTGTCAGCGCCACGCCATGAGTGCTGCTGCTGTACACCTGCTGCTCCTGTGCACTTGCTGCTGCTGTGCACTTTACTGCTGCTGTAGTGCTGCTGCGTTGTTGCCGTGCGTCATGCTGGAAGTGTACATGTTTTCGGATCGTCAATAAAATTCCGTAGGTTTCGCGATGGCGGCATACTATTAATAGGGTACATTATGCTTTTTTTCTTCCATATTTTCATATCGTTGCTATGCTGCTGCTGCTGCTGCTGCTGCTGCCAACGCTGCTGCTGCCAACGCTGCGGCCTGCGCTGCGGCGATTCATTGCAGCTTCTGCTGCTGCTAATGCTGTAGCTGCTTCTGCTGCTAATACTGCCGCAATATCCACTGAATGTTCGTATTTACTCGGATTACTGTTTTTATTGGTCGTTTTTGTACCAAATGGTTCTTTTGATACGTGAAAAATATTTTTGTCGTTTTGCTCCTGCATTTTGCGTACGTACTGCTTTTTCTCGTTTTAGGCTTGATTTTTTTTCCTATCGTTGCTATGCTGCTGCTTGCTGCTGCTGTGGTGCTGCTGCGTTGTTGCTGTACATCATGCTGCACTTGTGTGTGTACATATTTCTGTATCGTCACTGAATTTCCGTAGGTTTTGCGATCGCGGCATACCAAGGTACATAGTTTTCTTCTTCCTTATTTTCATATCGTTGCTATGTTGCTGCTGCCAACGCGGATTATTGTTTTTGTTGGCCGTTTTTGTACCCAAATGTTTTTTTTTTATACGTAAAAAAAATATTTTGGTCGTTTTGCTCCTGCATTTTGCGTACGAACTACTTTTTCTCGTATTTTGGCTTGGTTCTTTTCGTATTGTTGCTATGCTGCTGCTGCGTTGTTGCCGTACAGCATGCGGGGGTGGGTCTATCTATAGTGAGGTACCAAAAATAATTTTCGGACGGACTCGGGGTACATACTTTTTTCTTCCTTCTATTCATATCGTTGCTATGCTGCTGCTGCTGCTGCTGCTGTTGCTAGTGGTGTTGCAATATTCACTGAATGTTCGTACGTACTCGGATAATTGTGTTTATTGGTCGTTTTGTCGTTTTGTGGCGCTGCTGCGTTGTTCCCGTACACATCATGCTGGACATGATTTGTGTGCACTTGTGCGTGTGTACATATTTCTGTATCGTCAACGATTTTTTTTTGTGGTGTTGCTGCGTTGTTGCCGTACATCATGCTGGACGTGATTCGTGTGTGTATTACACTCGTGTGTGTGTACATATTTCTGTATCGTCAATAATTACCGTACGTTTTGCGATTGCGGCCGACCAGGGTACGTAGTTTTTTTCTTCCTCCTTTTCATATCGTTGCTATGCTGCTGCTGCTGCAGCCAACGTTGCGGCGATCCGTTGCTGTTGCTGCTGCTAATGCTAATGCTAATAATAATGCTGCCGCAATATTCACTGGATGTTCGCATGTACTCGGATTATTGTTTTTCTTGATCGTTTTTGTACCTAAATGGTCGTTTGGGTACCTGGAAAAAAATATTTTGGTCATTTTGCTGCTGCATTTTGCGTACGTACTGCTTTTTCTCGTTTTGGGCTTCGTTCTTTCCATATAGCTGCTACGCTGTTGTGGTGCTGCTGCTGCGTTGTACATCATGCTGGTCATTTGTGTGTACATATTTTTGTTTCGCCAATGAAATTCCGTAGTTTTTGCGGTCGCGGCATACCAGGGTACATACTTTGTTTCTTCTTTTTTTATCATATCTTTGCTATGCCGCTACTGCTGCCAACGCTGCGGCGATCCTGCTGCTTCTGCTGCTGCTAATGTTTCTAATGCTGCCGCAACCACTGCTCGAAGCCGTTGCGGCTGCTGCTGCTGCTGCTGCTGATACTGCTAATGCTGGCTCAATATCCACTGATTGTTCTTATGTATTCGGATTACTGTTTTTCTTGGTCGTTTTTGCACCCAAATGGTCGTTTTGGTACGTTAAAAAAATGTTTTGGCCGTTTTCCTGCTGCGTTTTACGCAAGTACTTGCTGCTTCTGCTGCTGCTGCTGCCGTCGTATAGCAAGCGATTACGTACGATTACGTACTGATGTTGTGCCGCTGTAGAGCAGTACAAATAATGAACTCTGCCCCCCCCCCCCCCCCCCCCCCCCCCCCCCCCCCCCCCCCCCCCCCCCCCCCCCCCTTCCCCCTCCCCCGCCATTTCCTGCACGCCACTCCCGCCCCGCGCACCCTGTTTACTTCGACCAGGTCGGTGGCAAGTGCTACAACTGCCAGCCTGACGGACTCCACCATCAAAGACGGAGACGTCATCATCAAGCGCAAGAAGACTCCCTTCAATTTCGCCTGCTCCAGGGCTTCGCGGAATTCCGAAGCAGGACGCCAAGCAGATTATCTCCATCCAGGACGAATGAGAGGCAACAAATTGTTCCCACATTTCCCAAAATCACGACTATTTCTCCCTACACATACCCAACGGGTTCAACAGCGGACAGATCCACATTCTGGGCCTCCCGCCTCGTTACTACAGCAGCCTGGAAGACTAATTACATACCATGTCTCATCCAAACTCCTATGCTGGCTAAATTGAAATCGCGGCCGCCCAGCAACTATACAACATTTCCATAACCGTTGTCGTTGCCGGCACTATACTGCTTTCCCCTCTGTCCCGAACCTTCCTTGAAACAACACAGCCTGTATGTTGTATATCATCCACATGCCATGCACTACTCCACTCTCTCCCCGCACTGATGAAATATGTTATCCTTATTATTAGACGAATGTCATTCTTCTTACTCTTGCGTCACCCGATCTTACGTTTCACATTACATTCACAAATAAACGCGATTATTACATCCTTCACCGTTTCTTACACAAATACATTTAGTTTGGTTGGCTTTGGGTATCGCCCCAATTGCAATATAACTGGCAATATAACTGCAATTGGCGTCATAACATTTAGTTTGGTTGGCTTTGGGCTATTACCCCAATTGCAATATAACTGCAATTGGCGTCAAAGCCCAAAGCCAACCAAAACTGCAATTGGCGTCATAGCCCAAAGCCAACCAAACTAAATGTATTTGTACAAGAAACGACGGAATACCCACTCCGAAGGAAAGCCTTGTATGTGTCTATCTATATGTTAGAGCGATGAAGATTGAGTGGGGCTCGCGAAGAATAAAATCTACTTCCGAGGCAGGAGACACGTCATTATTACAGCAGCAGTAATTAGTGTCTATAATGTGCAGTATTACGGGGGACCATAGTTAACAGGACCAAATATTGTTAGTAAAAATAGGGAAATATCAAGGGTTTTGTGTGTATCGTACGTCCTATTAACTGGACCCACGTAATCGCTTTTCGGATAAAAGCGGACACGATATTGATGAGCCCCAGGACTGCTGTGAAATCGATGATTTTGTCGAAGCTCGTACTTCCAAGCCGTGTGTGCGAAGATACGTTGTGCGTATATACGTCGGATGTTTTTCACGAAGATGGACATAACGTACTGGAATATTTTAGATAATTTTTCCAAGTTATGTGCATCAATTATTATCGTCGAGGGGCTGGGTAGGGGGGGCGAAGCGCACGATATTATTAAACACCAGGTATGCCCGATCAGCTGTCAGAGGAAGGGCTTTGTCGAATCGCATTGTCTTGAAATAATATGTGCGCGGTGATATGATCGTGCGCGATAAGGATTGAATAGATTTAATAGAGGCAAAACAACAAGAACTGTTATTACGAGGGTCCATAGTTAACGGGACCAAATTTAGATAGTAAAAATAGGTAAATATATATGTTTTTATGTATACCATAGGTCCTATTAACTGTGGACCCCCGTAATAGATTGACTATATTGTCGGAACTCCCCAGCACAGCAGTATGATACGTGTGGTGTAGCATTGGGCAAAAAAAAAAGTAGTCAAATAGCCCGTACTATCAAAGACCTAAAAACCCTACGATAAGTACTCCCGGGCTTAAAAAGTTCCCCTTAACTTGGTAAACAAGAATCAAGCCCTGAATACAGCAACGGCAGCATTCCTATTTACGGGGGAATATAGTAAATAGGACCCATGGTACACACAAAAAATCGTTATATTTCCCTACTTTTACCAAGTATATTTACTATAGTCCCCAGTAAAAGAACTTTCAAATGCCAGGTATCTCCCGGTATATGAGCCATATAATATTTTGACTTTAAAAGACTACAGAAATTAAATGTCCTAGGGTTTGGTTACTCCTTCGGTTAGGTGCAACGATTAGGAAAGAGTATACCAGTGTCCGAGTGTATTGCAATCGAATCACTCTCAAACTGCTCTATTTTCTCTCATCATAAAGGGGAGTAACACGACAGGAAAGTAAGACGTCTGACAAACATGAAACTCTTCCTTGCGAGCTAATTCCTGTACTTGACTACAGTTCCTCTTACCACGATACTCGGGCTGCAGCAGGATGTGTGCGATACTTTGACCACGCGCACTACGGTTTTGGGATGTTCATATACCATGAAGCATTCACATCCATCCCGTATTTACGGATAGCAAAATGCGAAGCTGCAACTCTGCAGGCCCTGAGGGGGCCCCCCCGGATCTAGAAAACAAGTATTTCTCCCTCCAGAACAAGTCCCGACACATTTCACATTGTACCTGGTAGCTTGTTTCATTGAATAAGCCTTTAATTCCGAAAATAAAAATCAACAGCAACCCAACCACCCATTATTTAGTGTTGGAAAATAGCTATTGAACCCTTTTCGTACCGCAGTCCCGTTTCAGTGATAAACCACTCAACAACATTTAATAAGTATTAATAGTTTGTCTCCGATGGGAGACTGCAGATCTGAAAGGGTCGGACAACCTTCCCCAGGCTCCTCTCGATTATAAAACTATCTATTTTCGTGGTGAGATACTCTGGAATGCTGTCTGTTTTTGAAGTGTTAGCTGTAGGGATCATGTACTTCTCACACCTCGACTTCTTCAGAGTTTCAGACTGCGAGGTACTGCAGGTTCTATACATTTATATTACTCCGAGTATTTACTCAAATGCTGCAATCTGTTAGGGTTTCAACACCTTGGATGCTCCTACAACAAGGCAAAGATCGGGTAGGCGATTGGTTAACCTTTACCCAGAAGCCCAACAGACTAAGGCCTTGCCAATTGGCCTCTATGGCAGAACCTGGATCGTTTGGCGAAAATTTGAATCTCACTGCCATAATGAACAACTATTTTTCAATAAAAAACGTATTCCTGATGTCCAAAATGTGGAAAATACTTGTAGATCGTCAGAAATTGGACCCGCGTGTTGGTGACGCTCGTCGATCTGATCCGTATATCTGGTCCGTTCCAGCGGGGCAGGGAGGTAGAAATATTGGAATGGGTAGGCGATTGGTTAACCTTTGACCAGTAGCCCAACTGGCGAAGACCTTAACAACTGCGAATACAGCTAGTGCTCGGGCCTTGTACTAATCGTAGTCATGGTACTCGCAGAGTGTTCGCCATCAGTACCGCTCATACTCTCAACTACGTGGAGTATTGAAGCGATAGTACACCGATACTTTCAATCTGCATAGTACCAAGTAGACTCGATGCTCCGAGAGTTCTCGGGAGTACGAAGTATACTACTGTGAGTATCTCGTATAGCGTTGACGAAGCATAAAACCGTCCTCTCTCCACAACGACTTCAGTACACTCAGTGCACCCGTATGAAAGTCCTTCATGTCATGAGACAATGAGTCTTGATTTCTTACGACCGACGACCTCATCTCGTATCTGCTGTGGTTTAGTTCTTTCTGTTGTGATTCGTGAGACGAGCCTCAAAATATCACGACCGCAATTCGCTACCGAGGGCGCTCGCTGTAGATAGTGTAACACTTGAGCAGCGAGGGCAAATCTCTTGATTAACCTTCAAGTTAGTAAGCGTGTTGATACTTCGAGGATCCTGGCGATATTTTGTGTACTGGGATATTATGTTAAAGATTTATAGATCACCGAAACACCGTTCGACACCACATCAATACCCAGCGTCCGTTGGCGAATCCAAGGTTCACGGGAGATAATGCGTCGAGAATTCCCATTGTGGATGAGATGGGATGGGAATGGGACGGAAAGCCCATCCTGGATTGGGAGCTCTCCACTCCCATCTTACCCACCCCACGAAAAAGTCAACAACCACTTGCTCCCCAAAGGCCGATCTAGCATCCTCCCGCCCCACTTGCTCTCCATTCCCGGTGTGGGCACTGCTTCTCCCATTCCGATTCCCACTGTGGGCAGCCCTTCTCCAATTCCCATTCCCACCTTCCACTAACCCGCCAGTGGCACGCCCACACCCATGGATCATGCCATATAGCCCAATTGATATAACTAGCTTTCTGAATCTTGGATTGGATGATGGAAATTTATTTTGATTTCTGCCAAACAGTTGAGTTGTATGATAGGCATCAACCACAGCCAGCTGTAGTGCATCTGATCTCTCTCAAGAAAGTCCGAGCGACGTGGTGTATGCATGCCTCGGCTTCTGATTTATGGGCATGTACCTCCCTTGTTCCGTTGAGCATGACCCAGATATTCTCATACATGGTCGTTCCCACATTTCTCCACTATTTCCCGCCTCCTTAACAGGAACACGCTAGTCCCGTCCCATCCCGTTCGGATCACATTCCGGTCCCGTTCCGTTCCATCCATGGAACTTACCCCAGCTTTCCGTCCCGTAACCATCCCAAGCAAGACGCATGTAGTCATTTCCCATTCCCATCACACCGGGGGGAAAAAATATTGACGACGGGATATTCATCCCCATGACAATGGGCGGCAAAACAAATCGATCTACTACGGCGAGCGAAACACGACCGTCCAGTCCCACTTGCGGCATTCGGCACCGATGATACACTTGGAAAAATCGTACTCATCGTGAGGCAGCAATCCTCTAACTATCATGACCGTAGATCGCTATGAGGGAGTGAAATGGACGCCACGTTATCAACAGTAAGGGGGTACCCCTGCGAGTACGTTTGGCCAATGAGTACCCGCGAAACCTGCAACAACAGCATACATGCATGAAAACCTGGGTGCTCGCGAGTTTTTGGGGGAAATTAAGCGAATACCCAGGTATTCGCCAAAAGACAAGTCTACAGGTACTCCTGACCTTTTCGAGCATGTTTGGTCATTCACGTTGCAATGAATAGGCCGTTGGGGTATAACGCGACGGGTATCGCATTCGACAGGAAAATTGATAAAATTATAATCGCGGGCGGAGACTTTTGGTCGAGGTCACGGGTATCCGTGCACTCAGCAGCGCGTGGCTGGCGCTCATTTTTTTTCCCGGCGATGGTGCACAGGACGATGTCCCTGGTTTCAGTATGAGAGATCTTCATTTGTACAAGCTGGGACACAGACAAGGTTTTTAGTTTGTTTTTTGCACGTTTCTCTGTCCGTTTTTCGAGCTTCATTCTGTGTAATGGACACGTAGTTTATAGTAATAGTCTTCCCGAAGGAATAATTACTGCACCACTGTTTTTTTTTTCCAAGAACTACAAAGCACAGAGAAAAAAAAAATTCGAACAAACCTGAGGGGCGGACAAAAAAAGGGGATGCAGTATTGTATCTCTCTGTCTTTCCCGCACGAGAGAAAAATTAAAATTGCAGGTCAAAAAATGAAAAACCGGTGCGAGAATGGCAAATTGTTTGGTTAATATCATCATCGTACTATCCTAAGCTTCTGTCGTACATCCAATAGACGCCATATCCCTTATTGCAGATCGACTTCGGCGATAGCAACGGGATCGGTCGTTTATTCGTGCTAGAAGGAATAAACGTTCAAGCCGACTACCAGCCGCATCGTTGCCGGACTTCCGTAAAGATTTTAGTAATGGTGTTGTGATGTTTGACGACCGTTTGGCAGAAAATTGTTTTGTCATATTTTTGGACGAAATCAAAACAGAGTCCGAAATTTGCAACGTCGCGACTCGGCACATGCGCTGCCGACCCTGTAACACTCCAGCAGTGTACCTGTTGCCGAGTTTGGACACGTTAAAGTTCCAAATGGTTGCGAAAGCGCAGGACGAATATTCGAGCTGATCTTGGCTGACCCAGTACATACGTGCATACCACGCAAATCACGTCAGCTTCTTGACTTTTCACGAGCACGCACCCAACACACGTGCCAGACAACAGGCACCGTAAAACGATACAACGCTGCAAGGTATTGTCAACGACAGGCAGCACCGCGCGTGTGTGACACACCTATCTGCCCTGTCCTGCTGTGGCTAGTTGTGTGTATCAGGGCCTGCAGTCCGTAATCAGCCATCGACCTATATTTCCTGCTGCTGTGTGGCAACCCACACATACTCTGGACGGGAAAATATAGTAACGGTTTGGATAGGTAGCAAGACATTAAGAATAGTATCAATACACGAGTATTTCCTACTTTTTGTGGTTCTTGGCCCAGCCACACCCAAGAAATCGAGACACCAGACCACCAAACACAAACAACGTTAACACCCCGCCTAGCAGAACAAGTAGCAGCGGCCTACGACACGCGCGTGCCCCTTGTCCGTTGTGTACTGCTTTGGCTACTTACTCTATTTGCTTTCTGGGAGGCCTCGGTCCGTCGTCTGTCAACACCACCTGTCTCTTCTGATGTGCTATTTTTCATGTGATCCGTGTGCAGTGAAAACAAAAACTAGGGACCAGGTGATGAAGGATCTTGGTAGGATCGTAAAATAGGTTTGTACATACCCCAGACACCATGGACCACAAACACCACATGAACAGTGCAGGGCGCGAGCTACTGACCAGCTGGCTATCACGCTATACACGCCTGCCGCTCGCCACCAGATCAGAAAGAAGCATCACCCTTGTCCGGTAGTTTTTCCACGCTGTATTACTAGCTGTGGCTTCGTCTTCGTCTTCATATAAGAAAACACTACCGTCATTTTAATATATGAAAAGAGTACATACATTTTCGTTGATTTTTATTACGCCTGCCACCTGCAGAGCTATGGATGTCACTGCTAACTGCGGTTGTAGTGTGATACTCGTACATAAACCCTGCCACCAGTATAACGCTCTTGCTACTGCAATGGGATTTTCATGGGCAGCAGAGTGTGGTCGGGAATTCCCACGTCTTCTTACTAGGTGCATCCTTTTCTACTTGGGAATTCTTGTAAATATTATTCCGCTAGTGTACTGCACTGTGCTCAGTGTGTATATGTGTGCAGTGTGTGCCGTGTGTCACGCGTGGAGTTTCAAGCCTCTTTCGTCGGCAGCCCTTGGTTAGGCTCGGGAGAGGCCATCTTCGCCGTGAGTGCCACAACAATGACACATGCATTAACAGGCTGACAGATATGATGCAGTGTTAGGTGGGGTTATCAAGAAAATCTATACGAGACAAAAAGCGATTTAGTAAAAAATAGTATTATAACAGTTCCGTACGTACGTAACATTTCTATGCATATCTTGTCTTCAAAATGCAGGTTAGGTGCAGTTCTAAAAGGTTCAATTATTATTACGGAGGTCCATAGTTAATAGGACCTATGGTGTAGATAAATCCAATATATTTACGTATTTTTACTAACAAAATTAGGTCTCATTAACTATGAACCCCCGTAATAAAAATGAAAGAGGGTCTTCTGCTGTACAGACATGTTGATACGTACAACGTATACAGGAATACGCAGATATTTCACAACGTTGTCTTACGGGGGACGGTAGTAAATACGACCTAATAATGCAAGCAAAAAACTGCATCTATATACGTATATAGGTTTTGTCTGTATCTGTAGGTCCTGCTTATTGTGGTCCCCCGTAATAGTAGTATTGTTTTTATTTTATGTATCATCTGCACGAGTATCGTTTTTTTTTTTTTTTTTGTCCGTTCTTGCGCCACTCTCCCAAGCACGTCCCGGAGAGGACCCATATATTGTGGCATACAATTCGTGTGTTTGAACCAGGCCGATCAGCCATATACTTTCGATAATTTTAAGAAGACTCATATCGGACTTTTTGCGCGTGGTGCGCGTCACACGTACGTGCGTGACATCCTGTGTCTGTGTCACTTTTACCTTCGTTTTTCAAACATCAAGTGATGATGTCTTTGAGCAGCGTAGTATCACATACAATACCTGCAGATTTTATGCGAAACAATGAGGAAGGTGGTTATTCAGGTATCTCATTTGTATGCTCCAAGAGTCCTCTTGGCAAGTGGTAGCACACACGCTTGCGCTGGTAGTGGACAAACTACCTCGCTGGCACTTGTAAAGCGCACCTCATTATCGTCGCTTGTGGGCAAGAAATGAGAAGGAATCCTGGGAAGAAGAGGTGTAAAAAGGGAATGAGAGCTTTGATGTCCGCGGGCGCAACCAGTCTCTATCATTTTACATCGACGACGGAAGACGTGGTATACGGGTCGTTATTACAAATCGACCAACACAGCAGAAGCAACTAACTGTCGGGAGAATTCAGTGACATGAACGAGCGCACAACGTCATGTTGCAGAAGCCCCCCAGGCTAGTTATGTACTATTACGGGGGTCCAAAGTTAACGGGACCAAATTTTGTTAGTAAAAATAGGTAAATATATAGGTTTTTATGTATACCATAGGTCCTATTAACTATGGACCCCCGTAATACCAGGTATATATTATTATCATTACTATTATTATTATATTATTTTTATGCTTGCCTTCCGACAATATTGTAGCGTATATGCCGTTCCTATATAAGCAGAGATGTCTATATATTCTCTGTACCGGGCACATATATGTTCTCCATGCACACATACCACGTAGAACACAAGAGAAAGGAAAGAAGAAGCAGCTGCTGTTGCACTCAATCCCTACATAAAAGAATGACCACATTGCCAAATTCGCCATGACGAAGAGGCTGGAACAACGTCTTCCCCAGTTATTTTTTGAGGACATCTCGTCATTCTTCTCTACGTTCGTAGCTCTGAACACTCCATCCGATCCATGATTTAATACTAGGGCACGTATATAAGAGCGCCTGGGGTCCTTGGGACACCCCCGTGGGTGTGCCAAAACGACAGCACATTGTGTGTCGTCCTTCGGGGCGCAGACCTCTCGTCGCTGAATTCAAAAATATGGTTTCAGGCGCTTGAATATTCGATCTCTCGTACTGCTGTTCTGTTGCAGCCAAGTATTTATCTTGTCTCACATGTGAAACGAGAAAAGGGAGACGCAGAAGATGTACGGATATGTACTCCAATATATATACCGAATTGTGTAAAGCATATATATTAGTATGATGTATACAATTGGCTCGCGTGTTCTCGCTTGCGATGGTAGAAGCATGCCAAATAAATCCGTTTTCTCTCCCGATGCCCACACAAACAGGTGGCTCTTGATATACGTTATTGAGAGTGTACCCTGGTTGATCTGAAAAAAACGCATTAATTCCTACATACATCTTAGAACTGCAAAAATCTCAAGGTCGGGCATAGGCCAACGTAAACGTTCACAACGTTCCCCGATTGCCCAGTGTGCGTGTCCCAGGGTACTCAGGTAGGGAAACGCGCACCAGGCCAGAGTATTGTATTTTTGTAACAACGGTTGGAGTAGTTATAACAGCACAGCAGTTGAACGAAAATCGAAAACGAACCCAGAAATAAATAAATTTTATAAAAAACGAAAAAAAGCAAAAAACGAAAAACAATTGCGGCCAAGAAAAAAGCGAAATACGAAATTGGAACCAAACTTGAAGTAATCCTTCAAAATTATGCGTGCAAATATATATAGTTAAAATGGAGTTGAAGAGGACAGAACAGTATGGACAACATGGACACGATGTGCACACCCACAACGGCAAAATAATATGGTCAACAGTAGGAGAAGCACTGCTGTGTTTTTTTCCTGCATAAATGCCGTTTCTGGTATCACTCGGTGTTTGGCAATGCACGAACACGGACACCTGTTTGTTGTATTAATATTAAATAGTACCATAGTCTTTGTGCAAACACATACATTTGTTTGTCATCATGTTCTGTACACCACATCCAAGACAAACGAACGTTGAAAATGAGCAAAAACTATGCAACTCCGGCACATACGTATACCGCTTCCGGGGTAGACGAACGTTTTCCGTCGTTCATATTTGAATATACTTTGTTCGTGGGTTCCGTACTCTATTCTGCATTAATTGCACAAAGAATATATATATATATTTAAATACATATGTATTACGCAGCTTGCAAAGTTAAGTATCACCTATTTAATCAGTCGAACTCACAGTCGACGTATTTCAAAAATTATGAAAAGAAATATTCAGGTAAATAAATGCTATCGGCTAACTCACTATATAGTTTGAGTATGTATGTACAAGGCGCTTCGCTCAGGAAAGGAACGTCAAATTATGCGAAGCGGACAGAGGTTCATGATTGAATATTGTTTTTTTTATGGCCCCTGTAGTTAGCTGCAAACCGGCGACTTGATAATGCCAAGAGTCCCGCCGCCATGCTTCAGGAGAAAACAGCTCGGACGCCACATATGCTTCGCGACGCGGGCGGTTTTCCGCTACTCTCGCTCACACGTCGTACATACGTACATACCCCAGGTAGGGTACTTATTTTCTTCTTTCGATATGCTCTGTGTCTGTGTACTCGTCGTATGTACGAAAGATAAAGCACAGAACGGCACAGCAACACAGCAAAAGCAATGAAAATGAAACAGAAATTTTCTAAAAGAATTAAAATCCCCGCCCACTTTCGTGTAATAATTTACTACCTCAATGGAACACCTTACACCAGTCAAAAAAAGAAAAAAAAGAAAAAAAGAAAAAATCTTACAGCAGAGCTTCTCTCTCAGCCTCGTACGCCGCCCGCCCCTCTCGCGACCATCTCGCCACCGATTCAGTCCGGGTAAAGCTTCCCTCCCTGTCTTCTACAGTGAGCCCCGTCGCCCGCCTCGTGTGAAGCCCGGTGCCTACCGTGGACCTCGACGCAACCTCGACAATGTTGGTGCTCATTCGGGGTACCTCCCTCTTGTGACTCTCAGCCCGGTCGCAAAAATAAGCACCGCTTGAGTATTATCTTACAATCCCGAACGACCCTTAAATACTCGTACGTGTGTGTGTGTGTGTGTGTTCTTCACATTAAACCGTTCTTCTACTCGTCGACATCCAGCAAGCCCGGTGTCCGTGCTGATTCGTCACCCTAGAAAGATACGAGCTCTGTGGTCACAGACTACGACACAGAGATAACACACCGTAATGCATTAATAGCCTACGCAATACCATGCCTTCGCACTAGGTGCGACCGACACAACATACATACATACGCCAGAAACCAAAAAAGAAAGAGAACAGGAGAAGAATCCAAAATAAATAAATAAAATGGGAAGCCAAAGCTCAGACACATACATACTTACCCCGAGCATGAGCCAAAAGGGACGTCCAAGGGGAAAGATACGAGAAGGAAAAAGGGGACTATGCATCCCGGTGAACACTTAACTAAGTAAAAAGAGCAATAGTGAGTGGGCCAAAATACGCTCGTCACCCACCCACTATGTAGTACTTCTTTCATAAGGATAAGAAGGGAAACAAATCAAAATGCATACCGAACGGCCGCAGCAGTTGGCGGTACGAGTAGCAAAGAAAAGTCCAACCTATTAGTCGGCCTGGTACCTTGCTACCCTATCTGCGGTCTCTCTGCTACTCTCTTCTACCGCGGTTTCCCTTCTACTCCTCCTGTTCCCCCCCCTGCCCCCATACACTTGTACGGTGTTCCATCTACCCCTCCTGCTGTTACCCCTCCCCCCATTCCCTCTAACACTACCTGCAGCGGATGCATGGCGCTGTCTACTCAGCTTTGCCTCAGCCTCGTGCCACCTGCCCATGAACTGTTCAGCTGCTTCGAGGATTCCCCGGTACCACTTTCCCGTCTGTTTTGCTGCAGTGGGCCACAGTGCGGTCCCAACTCCAAAGACTAAGGGGGAGTCTTCCGTTGATCCCTCGGTGGCTTTGAACACTCTAAGGTCCTCAGCAATGGCCCTAGGCCAAGTCTTGGGCTGCCCGCCTGGTTTCGGGCTCCCCCCACCAGCGATCGTCCCGAACATCAACCGACTGGGCAATCGCCCCTCGTGTTGCCGCACCACAGCCCCCGCAAAGAAGAGTCGCCGTTTACGGATGGTCGTTTCGATACTTTCGCATCGTGTTATCCTGAGCGCCTTCGCATACGAGAGGGTTGTGTGGTCGGTGCGTAGTCGGCGCTGGAAACCAAGGACTCGCAGAAGGACTTCGTGGTGGGCTGATCGAAGCTTGGCGAAGTGGTCCGCATTGAGGGTCCACGTCACGCACCCGTACAGCAAGGTCTCAATCACCTCGGCCTTCAGCATCCGGACTTTCAGACTAAGCGGTGCGTTCGTCCTATCGTACAGTTCCGGACCATACCGTTTGAGGCATGCCCGCATCAGACGGATTCGTCGCTCGATTTCGAAGGAGAGGTCAGCGTTCTCGTGGATAATGCCTCCTAGGTACAAAAACTGGATCGTCTGTTTATACTTTTGGCCTGCAGCTTCGATCGCGAGCGGTGAGGTGGTAAACGTCAGATCCGGTGTTCGTAGGAGCATCGTCTCTGTCTTCTTCTCGGATACCGTGAGACCTACTGCTTCGAAGACAGTCACGATGACTGTCATCATTCTTGCGAGGCCTTCCGCCGACTTCGAGACTATTCCTGCGTCGTCTGCATACAACATGCCCCACACAGCCCTTTGCACGCATGCCAACGGTTCCTCTTTTCCGACAACCCTGTCCTCTTCGAGATGAACCAAATCCCTTACGATGCATTCGTCTTTGCTGAGGCGTACCAGCACGATGTGTATCGCAGCGGCGAAGAACACGTTGAACAGTAACGGCGATAGTACGCAGCCTTGCCGCAGCCCCTGGGTTACATTGAACCAGTCCGAGTGTTCACCGTCATCCGCACGCACGCGAGCCCGCACGCCTTCTTGAAAATTGCGAATGATTGTGAGCATCTTGGTTGGTACACCAAGGCGTGTGAGTACCTCCCACAGCAGTTCTCGGTCGACAGAGTCGTACGCGTTCTGCAAGTCGATGAAGCACATGTACAGGGGGACTTTCTTCTGCCGCCCGAGCTGCTGCAACCGGCGCACGACAAACAGCATATCGACTGTTGACCGTGCCGGGCGGAAGCCGCAGGAGTATATGCTCGGTCTCGCAGTAGCTGCTTAGACGGGACGCAACGATTTTCAGCAACACCTTGCCTGCGTGAGCAACAAGCGAAATACCTCTGTAGTTGTTGCAATCAGTTCTATCCTTCTTTTTATGAAGGGTTTTTATGATCGCATCTTTCCATTGCTGGGGGACTTCTCCCGTTGCCCAAACGTTAACAAGGATACTGTGAAAATACTGCACGAAAGCGGGGTGGTCAAGTTTCAGTACTTCGACCGGGAGACCATCTGGTCCAACGGCGTTCCAGTTTGACATACCCTTCACTGCTTCCATCATCTCGTCAATGGATGGTTCATTTCCAAGGGATAGTTTCAGCGGTCGTGGTGGCGCTAGGTCGATGATCGTGGGGTCAAGTTTCAGCGATTTCGTGTTCAATAGTTTGTGGTAGTGCCCCGCCCATCTTTCACGAATTCGCGCTTGATCCCGCAACAGCGTGCCATCCTCGTCCATGATAAACTGTTCACTCCTCGCTTTCGTACCTTGCAACCCTACCGTACTCTTCAGGTGCTTGTAGAACCCTCGTTGATCGGAACTCGCGAGGAATTTCTCGGTTTCAGCCAGGTACTCTTCAAAATACGCATTGACTCCTGCGGCGACCACTTCCTGCAGATTCGCACAGGCAGATCTCAACTTCTTCCACGCTGTACTATCTCGGGGGTAGACACGCAAGAGCTGTCTCGCATCCTCCCTCGCTGTTCATGCTACTTTGAAAGCGGCCACCGTTTCGGGGGTCTCACACCAACCGTTTCGGTGGTGGCGACGTGGTGGAGGTGGCACCTCTTTCTCAACAGCATTCATGACAGTTGTGGCGAAAAACTCAACCGTGCCAGACGTGTTACGAGGCTGGGAAGGTTGGTTAAGAGTGGAAACGACCCTCTCGACTTCGGTGTCGACGCTCTCCATCGGATAAGAAAAGCTGCTTGTCGAATTCTCGGCGTTTTGGGAGTTTCAGCAATCTTCGGTTAGACGAAAAGTGACCACTAAGTCGGACCTTGATGTACACGATGTTATGGTCTGAATCAGCCTTAGCAGGTGGTGAGGGCTGTGGGACGACTGTAACATTATGTACTCTAGGTCGGTGTGCTTGACGAGTTAGGATGTAGTCGATTCGCTTACGATCATTCAGGCTGGTGCCGTTGTATGTATGCGATATTCCGCCCTTGCGCGTGCTGAAAAATGTGTTGGTGAGCGCTAGCTTGCAACTGGTAGCGAACGACAAAAGCCGTTTGCCGTTATAACTACGAACATCTCGTCTGTATGCTCCGAGCACCCTACATTCATCATCACCGCACCCTTCTATCCTCCCCCCAGTTCGCCCATTGGCATCTATAAGCACAAACAAACACTCTTTGGCAGGAATCTGCTCAACCAGGTCCTCCAACTTTCGCCAGAACATGCCTTTCTGCTTGGAGTCTTTGGTACAATCCGTTGGGGCGTACGCAACGACGAAATTTACCGCATCGCACCGACCGTCCAACTCAAAGCGCATAGACATAAGTCGTTCGTCAATAAACTGCTGAGTGAACTTAGACGTACGGCATATTGAGTCTTTTACTGCTAAGCCTACCCCATACAACCCTTGTCTCGCTGCTGTTTTTTTCCTGACCTGACCAAAAAACTTGGTATCCAGCTGCACGAAATCTCGTGTTGCCGGACCGTCCGGTTTCCTGCAGACCAATGAAGTCACAACTGAGTTGCCGTCCTTTCGCAAGTACGCACTCGTCATGCCCGTACCCGTTCTTCCCCTTTACGGCCAGGGTACGCACATTGTAGGTCGCTACCACCACAAGTGCCGCCTTCCGCCTCTTACGAGTCTCGCGTGCTGCTTTTTTTGCCAGCCGACGAGAGGCTCGTCCCCTCCTCCTTTTTTATTTTTTTGTCTCTTCTTTTTCTCTATGATAATATTGGCTCTCCGCTTTGTAGCCCGGTTCGCGCCTTGGTTTCCGTTGGTTGGGTGCAGCCATCCCAGCCAACTCCGACACCCCCATCCTTCCTGTCGCGCTTGCGTACCCACGCGGTGGCCAGCCTCTCCTCTCCCCAGGTTGCCCACGCAGCGCTCTCTGCTGTGGTGATGTACCCGTCCTGCCTCGGGGATGAACTCCTCGGCATCCGGGTTAAAAATAAAACTCATCACCACCACCCCGCGCGGTCCTTAGAGTGAACAGTTCACTCGCCAGACCGCGCGAGGTTCCCTCTCTACCCAGCCCGAGGCTCGATGCCCGTGTGGCTGCTGCTAGACCGCTGTAAGTCCTTGCGGGCTTCCTCGGCCCACCCCAAAGACGGAGCAGGCCGGAGAGGGACCAGGTATATACGTACGTGGTACGTTGTATTAGTACTCTATTCCAAATCACAAATGGAGGCCTATTGATGCATCCCTCGTGTCTCGAGGCACACGCGACGCCTAGGCACGAAAGCGGCGACCGCGCTCCTTGCAACTCCTGTTACAGCGGGTGGCGCCAGGGAGGGAGGTTCATAGCGCTGTGACTGTTGTGACCAGCGCTATGGGGAGGATAAAACGGCGCGAGACCACTGTCCTGATCGGGGTCACGCGTCGGGTCTATTCGATAGGCAGAGGGCAAGCTTTGGTTAGCATCCTCTGGGCGGATCTTATAGGGGCAGGGAGGGTCCCCGGTGTGGGAACGCCTTCGGTCTCGGGTACAGAGCCAGTAACGAGGTTCCGGGACCACCCGGTGTTTACAAAACACCACCAAGAGTGAAGAAAGAAAGTCAAAGCCAAGTGATCTGTGATACCTGTCCTATCGACCCCCAGCCCAGCCCCTAGGGCCCTGCCGTGCCCGTCGTGCCCGTCATCGTGTCTGTGGTGCTTCGTTGAGTGTTCACGCTGACTGCTCGCATCTGTCGCATTGCATCGATCCACGTTCTGCATGACCCGATCATTACTACTTCCTCGAACTCCCAAACAACAGGTGAGCCGGCCTCAGAGATCTAACGAACGCAGGTCCTTTTTACGGTCTGAGAGCTGTACCCTGTTGTAACATGATGAACCCAGGCTGATCGAAGTGCGTTGCAGGAGATCGGAGTGTTCGCAAAACGTGTGCAAGAGATCGGAGCGATTGCAAACTTGTGAAATAATGTCATCGTGTTCTCTGTATAAATCCCATGTTTGATCTTGCATAATACTTCATTGCATACCAGGTGCTTGGTATATTCATACATCCACATGTTTTCGTTGTTGCCTGCCTTGTATGATGGTGATACGTGCAATATGCTGTTATGTATTCACGCTGCCAATGGTGCTCTGCTTGTTTGTTTCGTGAGGCTTTGAAGATACTTATCTGGTCAATGCATGCAGGCATACTCTTTGCTCGTGCTCCGTTTGCCTGTTGCTCGTGCTCGTCTGTTCGCTCGTTGTTCATGATCGCACACTCATGCATGTTCGTTAATAAATGACTGCATGCTATTGACCACATATTGTCTTCAAAACCGAATGCAATCGACGGGTATCGATACAAGCCAAAGGTGCCGTACGTACTAATGCACGCATGCTCTCGTGTACCGTTTGCCTGGTTAGGTGATACCGGAAACTAACAACGTTGAGCCTTACGCCGTTCCGCATTGTACCTTAATGGGCACTTATGTTGGGTTCGTTCGTTCTTCGATGAGCCTGTCCCTCGGGCAAGACTGCTGTGGGAGGCATAGGGTTCAACTCAAGACCAACGCGGGTGAGTAGTAAATCGTATAGCTGAGCAGGCGTCTAGGGTATTGCCCCTACGTCGCCGTTTTTATCCCTTGTTGTGTACTTGCCCCAGTCGTCCTTGTTTTTGTACACCCTCCCCCAGCGGGTGCCGCAGAGAAGGGGATGAATTCCGCTCGCACAAACGCCCTGGTGGAGGATACTGCTGACGACAACCAAGGCGAGTCCACCACCGGCTCCGTTCAGAGATCCGTACAGGATGAGTGGGCAACGTTGCTTGTGTTACCTGTCGTTCGTTTGAATATTGACGGAGCATATTATATGCCTAAATAGTAACAGCCATGCATCCTTATACTCAGGCCTGTTCATCCAAGCATCTTGTCCTCTTGAAATCCGACGGGGGCCCAAATACATCCTGTTTCAGGGAATATACCCCCAAACACTCCATGGGCTTCGAGGCTGTTGGGTCTGGCGCATCGCACAGTATAGTATCATCATCGTTGTGTTCTTGAGCCCTCCTGTTTTACAGCAGCTAGTCTGCTGACACACCTCAGTCGGATAATCGATTCACATACAATGACTTCATGGTTTCCAAATCGAAGGCAAAGATGTTCCCGATTACTGGGCGTAGCTTATAATAACGGGCGCCACTTGCATACTCTGCACGATCTAGCACTTGTTCCCTGATACCAATTTGATCTGTACTATGGAGAGCCTGCGCAACCACTCGCGATGAACTCCAATATAACCCATCTCTGCCCTGTGTGTTAAGTCATTGAAGTCTTTTTGTTTTTATTCCTGCACATAATATACCGCGTTCACCCCCATCCCGCCACATATGACCAGGTCGAGAACGGTACTGTATGCTCCTGCGGGACAGAGGTGTCTAAGCACCAACCAATGGACCAGACGACCGAGGTGGTTGCGGCACGCCCTGCTGAGGCGAAGGACTCCCAACATTCATCCGGTGACCAGGCTATCGCGGCTGGACGCCATAGCGAGCGAATGCTAACCTTTGCGAGTGTCCGAATTCCTTTTGATACATGCCTTGTAGTTATTGACTATATATAGTTTAGGCCTGCCGTTTGACCTGTACCATATGCGTCTTCTGTAACCTCGCACAACGTCAGGCGGGACACCAGCAGCTCGTGATATGTCTCAATTGTTTTACATTTTAAGCCTGAAGTTTGATCAACTTGCACAATAACAAAAAGGGTTTATCTCCCCATCCCACCTTAGGGGGGGGCATCGACGTCGTTGCCCAACATTCTGGCGGGATGGAGTTCCACGAGCACGCATCACACGAGTGACATATCGTTTCTGGAGAAACACCTAGTGAGTACTAATATCTTATTTTGTTTGAACTAATGTCGATCACTAGATGTTTCACATATTACTTTTCAGCCGGTCGTTCTAAAATCCTGCATCGTTTCAACTGGTTCTTTACCCATCCGGCCGGTACTACGCCGACCCTTGCAGGGAGCTTTCCTGTTATTGTGCTCTGATTCAAACGTGATGGACCCTTCGTTGGGGCTGGAAGCCGTCATGAGGGGTGTGCATATGTAACCATCTACCAGCCTGGATATATCTAGTCTCGATGACATTTGCCTGTCTAAGGGACCCTTACGTTATCCCTGACACGCACTAGTTTTTCATTCATATGATGACAACATTTCTTCAAAAAGACTACAATTTTCTTCTCTCTTGACGAAGATTTTACGTCGATTGCGCTTTTCGGTCCAACGGCGCTCTACATTTCACTTGTCTTGGTCTGAGGGTGAAGGGTAACAGGCTCCGTACATGTTCTGTCGCCACCACTTTAACCACTCATTGCCACCGTCCACTAAAAACAGGATTGTTCGTGGCTCTTTGACTCCACCCGCGGGTAAGTTCAAGCGGTGTTGAACCTGTCACGGGTTGGGTGTCTGGGCATCGCATCTCGGGATTTGTTGTATTTCGTGTAGTGGGTTGAACTTGTTTTCTTTCGCCCCGAGGCTTCTCTCGCATCACTCGTCGAACAACACACGTTCGGCATCATATTTCAATTTCAGCAGACCGTCCGACCCATACAAGCATGTCGACACCCACCCATACCCAATACAGTCAGACCACATGTCGCGACGGGTGCAAAACTGAATTCAGAGTCGCGTTGCAGTGTCGACTCAACATGACCGGTTTCTCCCAAATCGAAGGAAATCTGGCGTTTCGTGTCGAGTGGGGTTAAGATGTGTTCGAATTCTCACCAGACATGATTGGGTCGGTTTCATATACGTTCAAACTTGACGAACCGGTCCTGGTCGGCTCGAACGGCTTTCAAGCATGACGTGTCTTGCCGGGGCATGACGCTTGGTAGCATCGGGGGTCGGGTCATGTAATGAATTATCCAAACACTGGCTAGTCAAGTGGTCTCTCGATGGTAAGGAAGACTGAACCGACCCGACTCGACTGGTGAGGTTGGACCTGAGACACGACCAGCTCTGGCTAAAATTCCTTGATTTCTGTTGGCAGCTACTCTATAGCGACGTCTTTTTAGGTTCACGCCCGACGCTGGGAAAGAAAATGTCCGACAATACAACTGCGTCGTTCCGTTATACGGTTGAAATGCACTAGACATTTTCACGTCACCCATGTTTTTTGTTGTTATTTAACGATGCAAATTGGAAGCTCGGCGGCGATGGGAACAAGTTGTTTATCGCCTAATGCATACCGCTAGCTGAGGACGACTTCGCGTCGAGCACGAACACCGCCAAGTACTGATTCGGTTGAGGGGCTGCAAGACTTGAAAAAAATACATAACCCGTGGCTTTTGGTACATATGTCTAGTGAGTGCGTGTCATGAAAGGTTGCAAATACACATCGCGCAATATAATAGGCAGCCTCATTAGGCTACCGTTGGTTCGGACTTCAAGACCTGTTTCATTCTATAATATATTCGACGTTTTTCCTCCTTCAAGTTCTCTGGCGCAAACACGACAAGGCGATTTGTTCATGTGCTCTAAGTTGACCAAACAAATATCATTAAGATGGGTTTTCATCAAACAGCTGCTGGTAGCGACATTTTGCTTCGGTGGCCTAGGTGTGGTGTGACCGTTTCAGTATGGATTATTTCGCTGTCCGTCACGAGCACTAATAATCGCATCTTACCGTAAAGTGTTTTGGAGGCGCTGCGTAAAGTCCAATGCAGGAAAGAGACCTGTGTCGTAGGCAGCCACGTGCACGTATTTCTGAGTCCCTGCTTACCCGCCATTCCCACACTCCTGCCCACCCCATGGCCATGTAGGTATACGTTCGCCGTGCCCACCCTTGTGTGCTTTGCACTGCTTTAGGTTTAGTTACTCCCGTTCTCCATGTCTACCGTGAGTGGGGTGTTGTCCTTGAATCGACAGTCGCATCGCCAAAGGATATCGGGCAACGTGCCCCTCCAGACGCGCCGCCCCACCCTTAATATTTGTCTGTACTCGGTACGAAGTTAAACCATCGGCGCGCAGCTCTTGAGCGGCGGTTAGCGCCAACCAGGCGACCTAAAACACCCAAAACGGTGTCTCAATTGACGACTCGGACTCGCAGTGATACCGCCCGACAATCATCAGCGGCCTGAACGTAAGAGGTGCCAGCAGCCAGCATAGTGCCCTACGACGACGCTGCGCTGCAGACTGCGGTCCACAACTGCGTACGTCAAGGAACAATTCCCGGCGCCGTCAAGTGCTTTTTTTCTCAAGTAAACAGCCGAGCAAGGTGTCACCCGCGCGGTGTTGAACGCCAACAACCCGACAAGTCTCGACAAGGCGATGAAAGCCTTCGCCGAATGAGCAGCGATATGGATAGGTATAGGATCACATTGTTGCGTGCTTGAGACTCAAGCCGAAGAGAAAGCAACAAATATCCTGTACAACGCTTTAAGGCACCGCACCTTGTCAACGACGAAGTGTTGGGTTATATTAAAAAGGACAATTAACTTGTCTCTCCTACATGACGAACATCACCCAATTTATTTATGAGTTTTGTTGTGATTTCCACCGTTGGTGTTGAATAAATCCCGCTATATACCTGGTGATATGTTAGCACATTTTGTGCGGTTGTTCTCGTGTATATTTGGTATCACATTTGCACATTGGTTGTATTCAGATCGCGTGCACCAAGCGGGCTTAACACGTGTGACAAACCGGTGTAGGAGGGAATTGTTATGCACACGGCGCAATTACGGTTACGACCAGAAAGACTCACCAATAAAGCGTCGTATGCTTTCCTTAATCTATACCCGTGTGCCGGTCTCCTAGATCTGCGTCTTTCGTGCAAGTATACGCTAAGCAACCACCAGAAGCTTGCTGTTTTTTTGTCACAGACGTACCGGAACTACATATGTTCTATACTGTCTCACTAGCTGCTGCCATGAGAACGACCCGAACCGCGTTCGTTTGCATTACTCTCGTGTACGCCGTGTTTGGTAAAGTATTTGTTGTGCGGTTCTGTGTGTAAGCCTCCCAAACATGCCCCTAATTATTCTGAGCCCTTCATTAAATTCACAATAATCGACTAGTGCTGCCTCGTGTGTTTCGAGAAGGCTACAGTAGATTATTCTCTAGGGCATCACTAGCATAGTGTCGTCCGTTCTAGCACTTGACATAGAGTCAATGTTATTTTAGCTTTTCGAAGACGCCAAGCCGTTTTCGATACGCCTCTAATGTGAGTCATCTGGTGCAACGATTGCTCATGGATATGGCACGTTATTCTTTAAGTTGGCTAGCAGCCAGGAGGGGGGGGGGGGCGTACTCATTTGTTGCCGTTCTTGGTAACTTGACCATGAACCACGCACCCCTTTCGAGACGGTGCACCGTTGACACTCCTTTCAGAGCCACCTCCAACAAATGGGCGCTCATTACGTTGTTACCATAAATTACACAGAATCGTTTTGCGAATCTTATCTCCTTCACGTTTGGCAACCGGTGGCCACCATCTGTTTCCTGGGATAGTAATCGTTCTCTCTTTGCTTTTAGGGTAACAAACTCCAAAACATCACATTCGACTAATTCCCTCATCTCTTCGTCTGACACATCCGATTGCCCCTTGTATATTTAACATTTTTTCACTACAGTATGTGATTTTTCTTGTCTATTGCTTCACCACACGAGCACATTGGTGCATCGACTTCCTCTTCCTCCCGGCTACTAGTACCCTTCTTTCTTCATTCTGATCGGTTCAGGTCACCTACACGAGATCGCAGTTTCAGCGTATGCGCGAAGTCCATTGAGCAATAAAAATACGTTATCATTCCTTTTTCATCGCTCAATCCCATGGCTTTAGTGAGTGGTAAACCGAGTCCACCTTGTTCCTGAGCGCTTGCCTTTCTCAACTTTCTATCCGTATTCCTTGCACCTCCTAACCTTCCCGAGGGGGTGGAGATCAGAACGTTGTTGCCAAAAACACTCTGGGTTCACGGTAAACGCCCCGGGTTGTCTTTGAGGTCCGTTAGAGGGTCGGTCGTTCTAATACGGTCAACTAAAGCCTCAATACCAGCATACTATGCGCGTTCACAGCTTTCTCTCGTTGCCAGTTTATCTCGAGACCGGTGTAGCTCGTGATACTGAGGGAGATCACCTGTGTTTCTCGCTTTCGATCGATTCTGATGAGCGACAGATAATGGGGGGGAGACCTCCGCGGACGTGAAATATGCAGCAAAATGATGGTCGATCGGGTTGCAGGGAAAAACGAGCCAGGAAAAATTGTCGGGTACATATGTACGAGTCTAATGTTTAGGTAAGTTATTTCTTGTTGATATACAGTGTATGTGCCAAGAAACGTAGCACGCTTATTTGAATCGTCAATTGGCGTGGCGTTTATTAGGAATCATGGCTGTTTCAGCATGTCGCATCGTTGGGCGAAGCTGTGTTGTTGTTTGGACATACGCACCCCGCAACAGAACTTTACACACGGTGTGCATCTCTTTATTAGTTGATTGTATCGCTGTGGTTTATGACGCTCCACAATTCCAGGTGGAGAAAGCTCCCCTCGCCGTTCCCATACCGGATCAAGCCCCCAATTCGACTAAACTGCAGTTCACAGACGACTTCCTCCACGATCTTGACCATTTTACTGACGAGACAGGGTGAAGTGGACAAGGGGGTATTACAGGAATATCTTGGAGCGCAGACTGCTGAAGTCACGGCTACCGTGCTGGCGATATCACAGGAACAGCAACAAGAATTCAAGCTGGCCCTGCGCGAGCACTTCGAAACGCTAAAGGATTCATTGTTTGCCATGCAGTAAGCGGCAAACAGAGAGATGGACCCGAAACAGGGTGTATTGGTTGCGATGCAGGTAAATGCCAGAAAGGACATGGAGGCGTACAAGCCGGCAATGCTTGCCATGCAGGCAGGCACCAACGAAATGTTTGAGGGATACATAGAGGGACTTCTAAGTCACGCTTCGTAGTTCATATTCTCCGCCATCGTGAAATCGATCAGGGCCCACGTCCAGTGGCGTATCGGGAGCTTGGACGACGCGAGCTGGAACATGTGAGTCACAGACGTTTTTGCGAGCTGGGTATGATGGACAGCCGTATACCAGGTATATTTGTATCAAACCTATTAAACTCGTGGAACAATAAGTCTGTAAATGTGGTTTCTTTGTGTGCTATTGTGTTTGATGAGTGGTAGTAGTCGTTGTTGTGTCGACCTCATCGTCTAGTTTGTGCTCCAAGGCATATATAAACATCGAACCGTCTAGCCAAACGAGGCACTGGGGTCGCACTGTTCTGCTCTATTAATGTTACCACTCGTGTTTTTGCACGTGGGTACGACGAGCAGAAGAAGTTGGGCATACCTTGAGCACCGAGACTTCCTCCGATTCAGATGTTGGCGTGCTCATACCGTTTGCATCTCGAGCCACGAATCGACAATTTTCTGCATCTACTTCGTGCCACGAAACCGTAGTTTTCAACATCTTGCCTTTCGTTGTAGACGAAACGCATTTTGCATGTAAATCGCAAACGATTTCATAAACCTCCATTACCGACTGCATGAAATGCAGCATTCCCTCTTACAGCTTCGCACCCCCTGCCAATACAAGGTACGACTGGCTTTCTCAAACAACCTTCATCCGTGGCCGTACACATACAGTTTGTACTTCGTTCCACGGAACGGCCATTTTCCACCGCTATTGCGGGGGTCCATCGTAAATACCAGTAGGACCTACATTACGCACAAAACCCTATATATTTCGCTATTTTTACCAACAATTTGTGGTCCTATTTACTATGTTCCCCCGCAATTGTCTTTCGTACTATAATACTATAGACGAAACGCACTTTGCACGTAAATCGCAAACTATTCCATAAAACGTTTTTACCAACTGCATGAAATGAAGTATTCCCTCTTGCTGCTTAGCATTCCCTCCTAATGCTAGGTACAACGGGCTTTCGAGTAGAATCTGATTAGAATTTCGTATTGTCCAACACACTGTGGTGAAACATTGTTCATCAAGGATTCATTTACTGAGGAGAAGCGGACGTTGCTTGTAATCCTATGACTGCATAATGTCAACATTGGATATCGTCCGGACGACCTCTGCCATTTACCGGACGGCCCCTGGCATTCAAGGGATAATACCGTTCGTGTGCGCATGCTTCATATTAATAGTCCAAATTGATTCGCGTATCCCTTATGGCGGGGCAACGTACTGATCTCCCAACCACTTGGATACCTGGTATTGTCTGCGACATACCCTCTGTGCCGCCAAATCCGTCTTTGCTGCGATTTACTGGAACCACAAACTAGTACAGCATGAAGGTAGCTGCAGGAAAACGACTACCTACGCTATACCAACTTCATACCGGAACATAACTTGGACTCAAAGGTGTCAAACTTCCGCTGAAGACGAGCTGCGACTACGTCAGCACCCTCGTACAGCAGTGACTCGTTGGACGAAGGACGCGGACCACCCGCAACGTCGATAAACGATTCCATCAGCAGTGCCGCCAACCCCTCATTCGGTGCCAGAAAGGCCGATATCGTAGCCGACTGCTCGATGTTGCCGAAACGATCAAAGTCGTGGCACACCACGAATCCCGCCTCAAGTTCCGCGAGGAAGGAGTGCATCACAGCGATATCGGTCAACAGGACCTGCATGTACTCCATAAATTTCTTGTCCGGGGTCGAGTTTTCGTTGTTGTGTAGGCCGCTTCGTCAATGTGCAGCATGTTCGTTCACCGTACGTCGGTCAGAGGGAAACAATCGTACGGACCGTGTTAGTACGATGCGCAACGAAGATACAGCGTTGATCGCTAGCATAAAAGATCGTGAATGCAGGCAAAGCCGGGCTTTGTTTTTCTAGAGTACGCTGGTGCAGTTGCACAGCATTGACAAGGGCGAAATGAACTGGAGGCACTTCCAAATCACAGAGATAAGCACCACACCAAGAATACGGACATACTACAGCTGTAGCCCGTATAAATAGTCATACTTTGTCTGGGGAAAAGTTGAGGTCAACGATACACCCAAGAGTTTCGTGCCCCTCGTTCGCTAAATGCCTGAGGATTAAAACGCCATCCCCTAAAGGTTTTCGGCCGAAGACAATTTGATAGGCAACACCCACACGACCATGTCATTATCTAGTTCCATGTGCCACACATTATGCAGGTGCTCCGAAATCGCCGTCATGGTTCTGAGACCAATACGAACAATAATTGTACCCTTACCCCGTCGTGAGCAACAACTCGGATGCTCTTTGTGATTGTCGAGGATAAGGGTATGGCCAGGTTCGAAACAACGCGACAACGTCATCTTTAGCGCGATACGAGGCGAATATCCGCGTGGATTCAGGGATATTGAACGGCATCGCAGCTTGGTGGCCGTTCAACGTATCCTGACTAAGCATATTTAAGATGCTCTTGATGAACGCACACTTCGTACGCTCAAGCAATTGCAATGATCAGATAGTCGTATGTACAACGAACGATAAATCTGGTCTAGTCTACGGTACAACTCTTTATCCCGCCAACCAGACCGAGTGCGTTTGAGCGTGAAGTCGAAAGATGTATTCTGGGTTTGTATGTCAATCATTTGAACACAAAACATTCGTTCATCCGGCGCACACGGCTAAGCGAGCAACACGACACGACACAGACGCGATGTTCAGCTCGACAAACGCTCGTACATGGGGCGTGGGGGTGTAGCACTAGACGACCTCATACTTCACCTTTCCTTTTTTTCCTTGAATGGGACCTGGCCCTGTCGAGGTGTCCTAAAATCGGCAGTATTCGTAGTCAATGAGCCTTGGAATCCGTTCGCGAAAAGATATTCAGTTTGGATATATGTCTTTAATACACTTCGGGCCTATCCCATACCAAGCATCTAGACGTTTGCGAAACTCTAATAGAGTTCAACGCGTATGCAAGAACTGACTCTCAAGACTGGGGAACAACGCAGTGGGTATGTTTGGTCACACTCACTTTTGGAATTGCCGATGAATAGTATTAGCAATGAGCGTGTCTGTGACAGGTCGCCGTAGGTAAAGCACCCGCAAATCCACGCCCTCCTCCTCCGCCAGTTCCGCCAGCATTCGCAGGTCCATGTACTTCAGCACCTTGTTCGGGCCGGGGCCATCCGGATACGAGTTTTTGCCGTCTATGAACACGACCGTACCTGGGTACTGAAGCTCTGACCCACGTTGTGCCAGCTTGCGCATGTTTTCTCTTGCACCGTTAAGGTTCGCGCCATAGTGTTGTGCGCTGTCTCCCATAGCGTGTTCTAAGTAGTAAAAATTACGATTAAACGCCATCAGGACGGGACGTTTGTACCAGGTCTTCATTGGAACGGAACAGGTAGTCCTTTACCTGACCAATGTAGTGGTGTCCTGTGCCCTCTAGTCCTACCGTGAAGACAACACGCATTCGCGAGCTAATGACTGTTTTAGGGACAACCACTGTCGTAGGCAGTGGCTCATTCGAAACTTCGGGTGCAGCGAGTGTTCGTAACACACACAGAGCCATGGTCGATACAATTAAAACGCTCTTCAAACCCTTCATGACTGCTTTAAACGCCGAAGAATAGAAGAACGTGCTTCACACACATGGCAGGTTCCCCTAAGATACACCTGGCACACCGTTAACCTGCATATGGGTCGCGCAATGGAACAAACAATAACGGCAAATCAGCGCTCGAGAATGACAATATTGAAATGACTTAGATGCCAGTGCGGGAAAATAATTGTCCATCAAATTCAACGTACGAAGCATCTATGGCATAGCCGTGTGTCAACATCAACGAGGCCAATGGGATGATTGCCAAAGATCCTCGAATGGGTGCTGTTGAACAATGTTTGCTCGACAAGGCTAAACTTACATCCTAAACGGTTCATTCTACGTGTGTATTCCGCATCAGCCCTAATATAAGAATAAGACTCCAGCAGAGGTCAACTGATAGCTAAACGTGAGGCAGTGTGTGTAGAAGATTGCAACGTGGGGTGTACCGCAAGTCCTGAGCAGAGCCTGCCGGCAAAGAAGAGAAACTGAAACGAACAATTCAGTCTGATTGTTGTGCTTGACGACGACAAAGTGGGCAGTGCATTATGGTTGCATGTAGACTATGTGGTCTCTTTGAACGACGACGGATGACGCCTAGTGTTTTCATTTGGTAGTTCTAAGGCAGTTCAAAACTGCCGGAGCTTCTTAAATTTTAGCTGGAGTTTAAAGCTAGGTCGATGACAATAAAATAATAGTGTCGCCGCCGAACACCTTGTGTTGTAAAATATAACTATTAGGTCAGTATCTTCGCGACTAATTTGGGTGGATTCTACACAACATGCAGACCTTTCCAGCACGTCCCTATACATTACGGTTTGTACCGTTCCACTAAGTATCCACTACCTCACTCATGGGATCTGCACAACAACCTTCATCTCTCTCAATAACCATTTGGGCCTAAACAAATGTGTTTTGTGTTATTTCGGGCATTTCGACAACACCGGATACCAGGTATGTACATAGTTTTCTGTGGAACGACAAACACACGTTTCGAATTTGCGGTCTCGATCCTCGTAGTATTTGTCGAGTACATGTTTCGAGCCCTTCCCGCGTTGCTGTGCCTTCCGTTCCACAGATTTTGGATCGCTTCACATCGTACTCGAACAAGCTATCTGTGTGTTGTTCGTTTCCGCTGCTGTGTTGGCGATCTACAGGAGCACCGACAACATCAACATTAAGATCGATATACCCTGACGTGAGACGAGTGCGGTGCCTTTGCGTCAGATTGCTGCCAGTATTCTGTGCTTGCAATGAAGTCAGAGTAGAGATTTATGTCGGAAATAGCAACCGGTTGACACAGTATACTGGGAACCAAGCAGGCGCTTATGAGCAGTTTTTTTTTCAATGTTGTTGTTGTGCTATTTCCGGTATTACGGGGGTCCATAGTTAGTGGGACCAAATATTGTTAGTACAAATATAAAATATACAGGTTTCCTATTAACTATGGACCCCCGTAATAGTAGTGCTGTGGATGATGATGTTGGACGAAAACATACCCGTACGTAGAAACGAACGGCACTCTCCGGACGTACACTGAGAGCGCAACGGCACAGCAGCCCGATCGAAGCTGTCATTGCTGATTTTTATGTTCGAAACATTTTATTCGTGTTGTGGGTAACTTGGTGGCTATCTGTATGTTGTTTGTTTTGTTCACTACCAGGTATTTATTTGCTGGCTGACCAAATAAGTTCTGCATCATTGGGGATCTTTTTGTGTTTCTTATCGTTACTCAGCCACGTTGGATGTAAAATATGCACCTTGGCGACACTGTCGCTTTTTCAACCCCGATTAGCAAAACATCATCCAATAATACAGGCATGCGTGGAGTCAGTTCGGGCGACATCCCACCTTTCGAGGAGCCCCCCGTTCATTTTTCAAGATGTTGCATTCGGTTTAGCCAACGGAGGTGAGATTGTCCTATAAACATCATTTTTTTATATAGAATGGGTATAATACATGTATTTAGGAAGACCGGGGTTCGCTTTCGGTTGCCCCAACATGACCGGCAGGAAACGTGCACCAATGTCCTGCACGAAAAGTAACACACGATGCGGGTCACGAAGGGATTGTCTCCTGGCCGATAGCAGTGCTCGACAGGTGCGTACCTTGACGTTGACACGCTTGACAGCACGCCGAAGGTACAGCGGGTTATATTGATTGGGAAATACTATTACGGGGGTCCATAGTTAACAGGACCTATGGTGTACATAAAAACCTTTATATTTGCCTATTTTTACTAACAAAATTTGGTCCTGTTAAATATGGACCCCCGTAATAGATAGATGTTTGAGAATGGCCTCAGGTGACGAAGGTTTCACCGACTTCCCTCCGCAGTGGTCATTCGCCTCGAACCGAGGACCTTCATTCACGTACTCGTAGTGTGTGCGAAACGATGTTCTCAAATCCTCCGTCGTTGGTTAGCAGAAAAGGTGGTGGAATCGTGATTGTTACAGTAGATATGAATACATGTTGACTCAGGTTCAGTTTTGATATAACCGCGACAATTGCGCATGCTATACTCATCCGACGTTGTTCAGGTTATACAACCACCGTTCGTGAAACGTGTAGCTCGTACGGGCCCGCAGGTTGAGGACTATGTGACCTTGGTATGACTGTACGTAGTTTTTCTGTATCCTTCGTCCCTGGACGTCCCTTCTGGCACAGCTGGAGAACGATTGTCTCAGCAACGGCGTGATCTATTATGTACCACAGAACGGTCTGAAAAAAACTTATATTTATTTACATCTGATTCGATCTTCGCCACGACATCGCAGCATGAAAAACTCCCTGGTGCCAAAAGCATCCTATCCGAAAAATCGCAGCGGACAAGCGTTACGATAGAACAAATATTTGGGATTCATGTGTTATACGATCACGTGAGTTGTTAACCTGGTACGCTATTCTGTTGTGGTCGGGTTGACTCTGTACTTGTTGGTTAGAACGTCTGCATGTGACGATCCCGAATGCACTTGTTGCGTCGTTCTAGGCGCCATTACAGCTAGTTTGGAGTCTGAAGTTTGAAGTCTGTTTCGTTTATGGCACAAAAGACACGCGTGCGAGTGGCCTAGCCTAAACTCCGACGTGAAAATGGGATTGCGCACCGCACCGTAGGCGTGGTCGGCTTGAATATCGGAGGGTCAAAATGTGTTCGGCCAGAGGGTTAGTGATTCAGTTTTGTTGCCAGTGTCTGTCGTTGTTGTGGTAACGGACTTTATACTGCTGTAGGGGACCGGGGAAGAGGCCTTCACTTTCAATTTTATGTTTGTTTTGCAGTTGAAGCCGGCAGTGGTCACAGCCTGTGTTATTTTGTCCTTGCAGTATTCGGCATCAGGTTACGTAGGTGCTGGCGTGTTTATTGTATGTTAGGCTGTTTTTGGGAGGGGCTGTTCTACTGCCAATAAAGTGACACTATTGATTGTGCTCTGTAGCCAAAAGATACCAAGCCGTGGAGGTTTCAGTGTAATCGCATGTGTGAGTGGAGCAGTGGCCGGGGATCCTGTGTGATGTCCCCTAGCCACCTGGCTCGTGGTCCGATGAGGATCACTCCGTGATAATACAAGCTCTAAGAACAAGACTTACTGAGTGCGAGGCCAGCGAGACTGGTGGAGTCCCTCGCTGGAAGCCCTCTTGCTGATATCATCTGGCAGAGGCCATAATATCTAGATATTCGCGGAACTTCTGTTGGAGGAGTTTTCGGCTGCGGAGTATTGGGTCACAGCTGGGAAGGCAGTTGGCCCGTTGGACGGATCGAAACGGCTTGAAGCGCACAGCAGGGGAGGACGCTCCGGGAGCTGGAGGACGCACAGGTCAGGCGGCAGTTTCTCCGTTATTACAGTAGAGTCCAGGTGGACTGCTGTGGATTATGGCGCACACGGCAAGCACGCCGCTGGTGGTAGGGGAGTCTCTGACTCCACCGAAATACGGAGAGGTGTGGACCGAGCAGGCCTCTCGTGTTTTTTACGCAGCGTACCTCGATTATGAGGAACGGCTGCAGCTCGCCAACGCTCAGGGGGTGGTTCAGCACTCCAAAGTGAGCATGGGCCAGCTTATCCCCAATTACATTCATCGGTGTTTTGAGGGATTTTACAAGCATCAGACTACGATGACCGCCTCGGAGTTGTTGGACGCTGTTAGGCAGCACGCTGGTTACACAACCACCAGCAACAGATTTGACACCTCGCGGGCGGCAGCGGACTTGCGTCGCGTTCTCTCAATGAGGCGCGATGAAAAGCAGGGCGGTGAAACATCCGTCAAAGACCGCGCGATGATGGTAAACTCCGCTATGGAAAAGTATTTTGCGGAGAATCACGCGGTGCATGCCATGTACCGCGCGCAGGACCGTTCGTGGTTGCCCGGACCGGCGGAATTTGTGAGCATGGCGTTGGTGGATGGCTTATGGCCGTCCGAGTTCAAAAAGTACGTAAAAGGTCAGCTAACGTACGCTGCAGGGTGGAAGAAGGACCCGGCATTGGTCATGGACCAAATTTTTTTGCTGCAGAACAGTGGAAATTCATCGAGGCGTATGGTCGGAAAGATGCTGCAGGGGCAGCTGAACCGCGACGCCAACAGCAGCAGAAACCGAAACAGCAGCAGTCCGCGAAAAAGTCGTTTGTTCGCGTCTGTTTCGAGTGTGGTTGATCCCAACCATTATGTTTCTGATTGCCCAAAAGCTCGCGGTGGCGGCACAGCTCCCAGCAGTGGTGGGCGCGGGTCGTCAGGGTATCGCGGGGGCCGCAATGGCGGCCGGGGCAGATTCAACCATGGACGCGGGCGCGGTGGCCGTGGTGGCAATCAATTGACAGCGGGCGGTGGAACTTCTGCTGTTGCTTCTTCAACTTCTGGTGCGCCAGCGGCAGGAGCCGCTGGGTCGGGATCTGGTTCGTCTGTTGCCGGCCGAGCTGTATACGTTGGAGGAGCTGGAACATCGGTGGGTGCTGCTGGAGCGAGAACTTCGCCATCCACCGAGCGGGCGGAGTCAGTGTCTGGTGCTGCTGCAGGGGCGGTAGCGCCGGAACCGTCTGTATATTCGACGTCTTGGTCGGGGTGGACCGCCGATTCTATTTCTTCGGCGCCGGCTGTAGGAGGGCAGCCATGGCGTCAGGTGACTCTTGGTACCGACCAGAGTTCAACGGCAGGTGAAGTGCCTGTCGATCGCAGCGCTGAGTGTTTACGCGCTGATCTCTCTTTGCCAGGGTCGGTTGGTTCGCTGATGGCGCGTGTGATCCTTGATTCGGGGTCGGCGCTCACGTCCATCGGTGTCGGCTTACTTCAGCAGCTGTCTTCGCATTTCGGCGGCGCCGATCTGCAAATTCCGTTCGAAAATGGCCCGCAGCAGGCGAAAACCGCTACGGGTGTTTCAGTGATGGTCACGCACAAAACGGTGCCGATTGCCGTGAGTGTACGGACGCCGTGGGGAGCGGTGAAATTGGAGCCCATCACTTTCGCGGTCATGCCTGGTACAGATAACGTCGTTCTGTTTGGCATGGCTACCATGAAAAGCTCTTGGCATCGACGTCTACCGTGAAGCTCTGGAGAAGCTTCGCCCTCGCGCAGTGCCGGTATCGACCGGTGTGGAGACTCCGAGTTACCTTGCGGCGCGCAGAGTGACGGTTTCCGTGCGTGCTTTTCAGACCGAGGCTACGGTGGATGCTCCGGAGGACAAGGCGGTGGAACATTTGGTCGACCGGGGGCCAGACATGTTCATGGATCCGGAGGCGGAGCGGACGGCCCGAGAACGGGCGTTGGAGGACAGCGTGCAGCAGGCAGAGCAGAGTGGATTAAGCGTCGGCGGAGCAACCCGTTTGCGCGAAATTTTGGCTCGTCGCGTGGGTGCTTTTCGCCGTGCGCTGTGTGGTGATCCGCCAGCGCAAGTGGAGCCGATGCGAGTGCAGCTGAAGCAACAGGCGAAGCCTGTCAAGGCAACGCCACGTCGGTACGAACCGACGAAAAGGGACTGGCTCTCGAAGTGCATTGCTGCTTTGGTGTTTTTTGGCTTTGTCTACCACAACATCCAGGCGGTGTGGGCGAGTCCGGCGATGGCGGTGCCCAAGAAGGACTCTTTCCGTTTGGTGAGCGACTACTCGGCGGTGAACGCACAGGTGGAGAAGTCCCCGGGCGTCATGCCCAACCATGAAGACATGGGAGATCTGCTGGGGGCGCGTTTCTTCGGCAAGCTGGACCTACTTCAAGGGTACTGGCAGATGCCTTTGGCTCCGGAGGCGCAAGACGTCTTCACCATGGCTTGACAAAACCAAAAAACCAAGACGAAATCGCATGCGGCAAATCACAAATCAATGCTGAACTCTGAAGCAATTTTAATCTTGAGCGCACGGGTCATCCGTAATTTGCGCAATTCCTTCACGACGAATTCAGGCGCAGCAGAATAAATCGACCGCAAAGACTCCCACGTGCGCTCCTCTGCTTCGAAACCATCCCAACGACCAAGACAATCACCTCGTTGGCATCATCTTCGGCCACATGCACCAAAGCATTCATGCGGCATTCACCCTGCGCAAAGGAATGTTGGAAAACATCCTTCAGATCAGCGGTGACGTTCAACGTCGCATCCGCATAAAATCGTAAACGAGCCACGTGAGCTTGATGCACCTTCCCAGAAACGATGTTCTGAACTGAGTACACATGATCATGATCAGCTGCTACCACACGCCACGGACCAGTCCATGTGGACAACAATTTCGGTGTGACACCC